>CAOJBK010564096.1:0-11811 GCA_948294925.1 Codiaeum variegatum | reverse complement strand
ACAGTTTGGCCCTATAAACTTTATTCATTAGTTATGCTTATTTAGTGGACAAGATTAGTTCATGTTATCAGACTATTTACAGAAAATAATAAGATCATTTTATTTTATATGAAACATAAAACTACTATTTGATTTGGTCTTTAATCAAGATATTACTCCCACTAACTTGGCGAATCCTATACTTCCAAAATAGGAAACAAAGATTCCATTGGGGTGAATCTCTAATGGGTCAATTGAAATATTGTAAGTGAATAACTCTCATTAATGAATTCCCTCATGATGCACATTGTCTATATTAGGATTGATACCTGCAAGTGAACAACTCTTATTCATGACATCTCATATGAGATTCAATCTATTTGGCTCCTAATGCTTCCAGCCTCAGGTGCACATTGTCGTTATTGGCCTTTCACATTAGTTAACTTAAACCCATTAGACTAGTGAGTATGGCGAATTAAACATCGTACGGCTCAGGTGCTCATTGCCGATATTTACACACAATGTATCTTACACTTACAACATCTCATGCTATACAATGACATTAAGAAAACAAGTTCGGAAACATATTTCCAAGATTCATTACTCCAATGGAGAGCTTTGACTTAATAATAAAACTTTGGAAGATTTTTGGATTTCTAATTAATTAGGTCTCACTTTGCACATTATCCATTTTAACATATATCTCATGCATAATATATATCTCATATATATTTCAATAAAACAGATAATATACATATAGGCATGATTATGGACTTAAGGCCTTAATTTCCAACCATAAGGAATGAGTAAGGGTTTTAGGTTATCAAATTATAAGCATTCTAAGACTACACTAGTCTTCATTCTCCCACTAGGCATCTTAATGGGTTGATCTTTTACTCTTGCATCTCCACATCTCATGTGTACATACGTAACCTTGAAATACCAATGCGAGATTACAAAGAAAAGATTGCCCTTAGGCTCAATGAATTTGAAAAAAAAGCCTAAACTAGCAATTAACTCTTATTTACATGACCTTATTATAATAAAGAGTATTACATGCCCTACAAATTGCATTTGTTAAGTTAAAAGTCTATAATCACCCATTCATTCCATGACAACACATAACATACATATAACTCTTATACATTAGGTATGTATTTAGGTACTTTAACCTTTTAGAACCCTTTTAAAACTTGAATATCTCATATTCATTACTTTGAAGTTCAATTATGTTCATTAGAAACATTGCTTGAAGGCTTAAAAAATATTCCAAACTCTTTGAGAAACTTTTTATATGGTAGTGTACTCTCACGGTCAGGGTCACAGGCCGTGAAAGCCAAAAGCCTCTCTCACAGGCAGTGTCACGGGCCTTGAGAGGCTCTTATCCACACTTCTAATGGCAGAATCTTCTCATGGGTAGTGTCATAGACCGTGAGAAGCTTCTGCTTCTTTAAACCACCTCTCACAGTTTCTCCTTATGGCCGTGGGGGGAGACATTTAAAGCATAATATATCTCAATATGCTCAACATAAGCTCAAAACAAACACATACCAATATTCAAACTATAATCAATAAGCTTAAAGCTTAAGAATTTCTCCCCCTTTTGTCATTAAGCCAAAAGTTAAAGAGAACACAATAAAAGATAAGATAATATGTAAAATATCCAATATAACATAAATATATTGAACAAAATTCATAAGAATAATATCTAAAAGATTAACAAAACCATAAACCATAACATAATAGGCTTTAAAAGCCAATGTACCATAAACTAAAAAAGTAAACATAACAAACACAAATATCCCATAGTTAAAAAAAAATTAAAAACAGAAAGAAAGATTGTTTTGGTTAAGAAAAACATATTTAGGCTTACGCTTTTAGAGATGATGGAGGAGGTTGATTCCGAAAGTTCTTTACAAAATTGCTAATCATGTCATATAAGTCATCTTCTTTCTTTCCCATGGTAGTCATATGGTCCTCCAAAGTAGTAAAGTGGCTTTGAACTTGAAGGCGAAGTTTTTCCAAGTTCATACTATTTTCATTAATCATGCCCAAAACCATATCTTGAAACCATGGCTTCTCATCATTGACTTCTTCTTCCTCCTCAATTACTTGTATAGCTATGTCCTCATCCTCATTAGAAGCATCTCCTCCTTATTCTTGAGCTACCTCTTTTATGTGTCACGCAATTTCTGCCGGTGTGGGAGGAGTGGAATCGAGAGCTAATACATAATGGCACCCATCCAATTTAAATAATCCTATATTCTTCCAAGTCTTAAGGTTTAAGTTATTAGTCTTCTTCCTTGGAATAATATAAGGCTCATAAGTTTGCTTATCAAATGCACCAACCTTTATAGCTATAATAGTCACGATCCATCGCATTAGATATTTCCCTTTAACTGAGTCAAATAGTGCTTCCAAGCATTAGTTAAGAACATAGCTCCATTTATCATCTCTTTTTAAAGAAAGCATTCGAGTAAGAAGATTTCAATTTGTGAAATATTATTATGATTCTTTTTGCATAAAAGATAGGATACGATGATCTTATGTGCCATCCTTATCTGCACATTAGTAATCTCTGATGCTTTGACATTTTGTTTAATTAGTAAGTCTAATCCATTAGTCAATTACTTTCAAGTCTTTTTCCCTTTCCAATTATACTCCCACCCAATTACTCCCTCATCTTTATACACTCATAAATAATTTCTTAATTCATGAATTTATGTATGGTATTTTGTCCCTTGGATTTTGTAGTTAAATCCCTCAATATTCTCATCAATTTTTAGTGTAGAGAAGAACTCCAAAGTGAGGTTATGGTACACTTAATGTGAGGCATTGGGTAATTTCCATGAGGGGAATAAGGGTTCTAGCAACTTCTTGAGGTCTTGCTCAACACTTAGTTTTTTGAGGCATTCTAGGTTTAAAGGGATACAAGTGGTTGGAGTACCTTGCTTAATCAGTTTATCACACCTATTACTAGATTTAAGGCTTTTAAAAACAACCTAAAATTATGGGCACGAAGGCTTACCTAAGGTATATGCTCCAATACATTCCTTTGTTGCCTACCCCTTCTTGTACCCATAGTTCTTGAAGTACCAGCCCTATTCGAGTCGATTCTTCCCCTTTTAGCACCACTAGTATCTCTTTTTATATGAGCATATGCTAGTCTAGTAGGTTTTTGAAAACTTTAGCCATTTAGATACGGGCGTATAGATAGGGTTTTATACTGTCATATGCAATGCTAGAATTTTGAAAATTTTCAAAGAATTTTATGGTATATATGATATGTTCATTATTAGACATTTATGGAGTTAAAATTGATCTATAAATGACCTTAAAGTGAATTCATTCATTAAATTGAACCAAATCCCTTTTTAAGCTCATTTAAACAATAACATACAAAGCATACCTCAAACACAAACACACCATATCATCAAAGTAAAACATATTCATCAAAATATAGACAATCAAACTCACCAAAATAGGAGGTTTAAGGTTGCATTATACCTATAAGGCATCAATCATGTCTAATTCTCTATGAATGTAATAAAATACCTCATTATTAAGAAGTTTGGTGAAGATATCTTTGAGTTAATACTTTGTATCCATGAACTCAAGTGCAATATGTCTTTTTGATGCATTTTCTTTAAAGAAATGATGCCTTGTGTCTATATCCTTAGTCTTAGAATGATGAGTGAGGTTCTTGGACAAGTTGATAGCACTTGTGTTGTCACATTTAATGGGAATGCAATGTAATGTCATACCAAAATCTTCAAGTTACTTTTTCATTCAAAGAAGTTGAGTACAACAACACATGGCTACCATATACTCTGCTTCTATAGTTGATAATGCAACCAAAATTTGCTTTTTAAAAAATCATAATACTAGAATGCCTTTTAGACATTGACGTGTACCACTAGTGCTTTTCCTATCAAGCTTACATCCACCAAAATCTGCATCCGAATAGCCAACCAAATAGAAAGATGGGCTGTTTAGATACCACAAACCAAGGTTTGGTGTATTCACTAGGTACGTTAGGATTCAGTTGCCACATTCAAGATGAGATTCATTAGGATTCAATTAGAATCTAACACACATGTAAACACTATACAAAATATCTAGTCTAGATATAGTCAAGTAAAGCAATGATCCTATCATTCTCCTGTAAAGTTTAGAGTCTACGAATTACCTTTGGCATCCATATCCATCTTAACCTTTGTGCTCATAGGAGTGTTGTGTGGTCTTACATAATCCATGTCAAATGTTTTGAGCAATTCCTTGGCATATGTTGTTTGGTGAACTAAGGTGCCATGATCGAGTTTCTTGATTTGTAATCCCAAGAAGAAGTTGAGTTTTCCCATCATTCTCATTTCAAATTCACCTTGCATAGACTTAGAAAATTACTTATAAAGCAATTCATTAGTAACACCGAATATAATATCATCAATATAGATTTGAACAATTAGAGTGTCTTACCTTTGGTTTTTAATAAAAGTGTGGTGTTAACTTTGCCTTTAGTAAAACCATTTTCAATCAAAAAGTTGCTCAATCTCTCATACCAAGCTCCAGGAGCTTGTTTTAAACCATATAAAGATTTTTCAAGTTTGAAAACATGGCTTGGAAATTTAAAATCTTCAAAACCGGGAGGTTGTTCAACATAATCTTCCTCTTAAATAAAACAATCTAAAAAAGTACTTTTGACATCCATTTGAAAAAGTTTAAATTTTTTAAGCCTGTGTTCATTAATGGAAAACTATTTTCTATTTTTCATTTCCAATTTTTCAAAAATTTTAATTCTAATAAAACTACTCAAAAATGAGAAAACATGTTCATTTATCTTTGGTAAAATTTCTAGTTATATTTTGGAAAACTGGATTTTCTACTTTCCAGTTTATAAAGGAAAACTGTAAAAAACTATAAAAAATGGTTTTCAGATTTTAGATATAATATAGAAAAGCTTGTTTTCTATTTTTCTCTGAAAAGTAGCTGATTTTAATACATTTTCTATGTTCCTTGTTTTTTGAGAAAACTTTTCTAGAAAATTGCGCCAATTTTCCATAAATGAACACACCCTAAAACATGCAAAGGCAAACAACATCCTAATTGCTTCTAACCTAGCTACAAGAGCATAAGTTTCATCAAAATCAATACCTTCCTCTTGTGAATATCTCTTAGCTACCAAACGAGCTTTGTTCCTTACCACATTTCCAGACTCGTCAAGTTTGTTGCGGAAAACCCATTTGGTTCCAATGATGGGATGGTGCTTTGGCTTTGGCATTAGTGTCCATACTTGGCTCCTCTCAAATTGATTAAGCTCCTCTTGCATGGCTGGTGCCAAATGCTCATCTTCTATAGCTTCCTCCAAACCTTTTAGTTCCCCCAATGACAAGAATGCCACATATTTATATGTGTTGTGGACTTGTGACCTTGTCCTCACTCCTTGGGTAGGATCACCAATGATTTATGTCTCCTTAACTTCATTCCTCACGCTTGGATGTTGAGTCTCTCTGATGTGTTGAGAGGCAACACTAGGGGTTTTACAATTTATAAAGCTCGACGGCTAATTCTACCCTGACTCTAGGCAAGTGCACCTATCATTTGGGTAGTACAGTGGTAACAACATTGATCCATAGAGACACTAACACAAGTACTAGCTCAAACTTAAACTATTATCTAGTTGAATCAAATTTGAGGTTAATTAAACTAAACTAATTAAAACTAATATATGAAAGCAATAAAGGATAGATGATAGAAAACCAATGGTGTAGTTCATCTAGATATTGAATCCCCCTAAACTCTCGTGCATGTCAAGGATAATGGTATGAATCATTCAAACAATGAATTGAATTGGACTCTCACTATATTGGATATAAACCTTTCTCAAGTGATTAAATCCTTAACTTACTAAGTATTATAGGGAAATCTCTTCTCAACCTATGATCAAATAGAAGTAGCATTAAGTTCAAGAGAATAACTTCCAAAGAAGTATTGTATGTCTATCTCTAGCACCCCAATTAATTTCCTACTTCTATGAGTGATCAATCTATATTGGGTATCTTTACTCATCTAATATAGAATCAATATCCAATTAACAAATTGGTAATTAAAAATTAGATTCAAAATCATAAATCATGAAAATAAGACAATCCAAAGATGAAATTGATGCTAAACCAAATATTCAAATCATACAATTAAAATTAGGGTTCATAATATCTAGATGAATGAAAAAATTAATCCATAACATAAAATTGAAAAAGAAAATACAAAAGAAGGTAGAGAAAACTCAAACCCTCAATGCATGGTGAGAAATCCCCACTTCAATCTTCAGTCCTCTTCCAACTTCTACACTTTTCTCTCTCTAACCCATTGAGAGGGTGGCTGCCCAAAACCCCAAAAGATAGGCCCTAATCTGATATAAATGATTTCCTTTTATAGTTCTTTAAGTCTCATTAGTTTAGATAGGTATTAGGCATGGGTTGACCAATTTTTACCATGTCAGCATAAGTTAGATTGGTACCAAGAACCATACATCTGACTTTCATGCAAATTTTAGATATTAAGATAAAATAATTTGACTTTATAGTCTTATTCAAAGTTGTAGAAATTTATCTTAGCTTTTTAACGGTTAAATCACCTCGATTGGAATTTTATAGCTTGATTTATGCTTAAAATACCAAAATATGTTCAAACCCGTCAGATTTCTGCAGAATAAATAGTGAGCTCTCACGGGTGTTGTCATTGCCCGTGACACTGCTCCTGAGAAGCTACTATTTCTTATTAACAAAGGGATCCATTCTCTCACGAGCTCTATCACGGGTCGTGGCTCCATCCGTGAGAAGCTTCTAGTCCCTTTTCTCAATAATATCTCACGGGCTATCTCATAGGTCGTGAGCCAAACCGTGAGGCAGCCCTGGGACTTGATTTTTCAATCCGTTTTAGTGCATTTTCCTTGCCTTTCGAGCTTGAAATTTGAAATATTTCCTCCTAGATTTGAAATTTGTTTAAGTTCCGAAAAATGACTGAAAACACTAGAAAAAACACATCAAATTTTATTTAAAAACCAAGAAGTCACCAAGAAAATGGGGGGAAATAATGTGTAATTTTCCAAATATTACTCCCTTTCATTAATCATAGGTACCACATCTTTTTGGTCCATTGACTCTTCACTTGACTTTGGTTTCTCATTTCTCTTCTCTTTTAAGGTTAGGTCATCCATCATGTTCTCAATTACTTCTACATGGTCATCATTCCCAACTACACACTTAGAAGTAAATTCATCAAAAATAACATGAATGGATTCTTCTACGAAGATTGTTCTCTTGTTGAAGACCCTATAATCCTTAGAATGACTAAAATAACCAAGGAAAATTTCTTCCTCCGATTTAACATCAAATTTTCCCAAGTTATCTTTGTCATTGTTATGCACATAGGACTTGTAACCAACTGCATAAAAATATGAAATGTTGGGATTTTTTTGCCTTTCCATAACTTATAAGGTGTCTTTTTGAGCATTGGTCTAATCATAGCCCTATTAATGATATAGAAAAAAGTGTTCACAGCTTCAGCCCAAAAATATTTAGGCAAATCATTTTCATAAAGCATGGTCTTAGCCATTTCTACTAATGATCTATTTCTCCTCTCAACAACACTGTTTTGTTATATTGTCCTAGGTGAAAAGTTATGCTCAATGCAATATTTTTCAAAATCACAATTTTTAAATTCAGTTTCTTGATCACTTCTTATTAATGTAATTGAATAACCTATTTGATTTTGCAAAGAGTTTGCTAATGGCATGAATGCACCAAATTCATCACTTTTATGAGCAACAAACAAAACCCATGTAAAATGTGAGAAATCATCAATAATAACCAAACAATAATGCTTACCATCAAGGCTACATATTCTAATTGGACTAAACAAATCAAAATATAAAATTTGTAATTGTCTAGAAGTTGAAATAACATTTTTAGGTTTAAAAGAACTTCTAGAGTGCTTGCCCTTAGGACATGCATCACAATCACTTTCATTTTTGAAAATAATTTTGGGCAAACTTTTTACTAAATCCTTTCTTAAAAGTTTGGATAGAACATCCATACTTGCATGACCTAGTCTCCTATTCTATAAAGTTATTCTCATCCTTTGAGGAAAATAAGCAAAGATGGTTGGTTTCTTAATTGTTCAAGTCCACCATGTACTCATTGCCCTTGCTGTAACTAATAAAAGTAATTTTATTTGTTTTAATGTCAATGACTATACAAATGTGTGAATCAAATGAGACTCTATAACCCTTGTCACATAATTTATTAACACTAAGAAAATTATGCCTCAAGTTATGTACAAAGAGAAGTTTAAAAATGGTAAAATCATTATTACCTATTGTGCCAACTCCACAAAAATTACCTTTGGAGTTGTCAATAAAGTTCACATTTCCTCCATCTTTCTCTTCTAGCATGATAAACTTTTTCTTATCTTCGGTCATATGGTTGGAACATCCACTATCAATCACCCATTTTTCTTGCTTAGACTTGATGGTAGCCTATAAAATCACAAAAGCTCAACTCTTTGATGGTACCCATGCTGCCTTGGGTCCATTCTTGTTAATTCCATTAGGAACCCATTTACCTTTAGAAATGTAATTGACATTCTTAGAGATTTACTTGAAATCCTTGGGGATATCCTTAGAATCCATACATTTCTTATAGTATATGGTCTTCTAAGCCTAATAATACATGTTTTTGGTGTATGACCATGAAATTTGCAATAGTTGCATTTAACATGCACCCAATTTAAAACATTATTTTTAGTGAACATTGTAAATAATGCTAGTTTTGTCATACATACCTCTTTGAGACATTAAGATTTCATCTAGAATCTTGATCCCATTAGAGAACTTATTTAAAAGTCCCTTGAAGTCTTCTAGTTCTAGTTCTATATTGATTTTCTCTTCCTTGAGGCTATCAAATGTATTTTGCAAATTGTTTAGTTGAGTCATGAGTTTTTATTTTTCAATATTAAAAGATTTTGAGTTATTGCTCTTCTTATGCTCAATTTTCAAATTTTGCAAATCCTTTTTCAAAAATTTGTTTTCATTCACAACCAAAATATAATCGATCATAAGTTCATCAAAAGCATTTTATAACTCATCAAAAGAGTAAGTTTAGGGAGTTACCTCATCATCATCTTCAATGCTATCCTCTTGTGCTATTAAACACAAGTTGGCCCCTTCTTCTACATCGGACGATTCATCATCACTAAAATCATCACTTCCACTCCAAACCGTATATGCTTTGTCTTTGCTCTTATTTGAGCTCTTCTTCTCCTTGCCCTTCTTAGTCTTGTAAGCATAACGATCTTGGGTAATATGTTTAGGCTTCTTGCATTTGTAGCAAAAAATGGCATTTCCCTTGTCTTTATCCTTTATTGACTCATTCTTCTTAAACTTGCCTTTGGGTAGGTATTTCTTGAATTTCATTGCAAGCAATACTTATCTCATCATCATATTCTTCACATTCATTACTAAGAGATTCCTTCTTGGAATGCTTCTCTTTGTGTGTGACTTTATGTGAAAGAGACTTCTCATTTTTGGTGTAAACACTTGGAGTGATTCTAAGCTTCGTCCTTGACTTGAGCTTCATCTCATGTGTTAGGAGTGTGCCAATGAGATTTTCCAAGGTCATATCTTCAAAGTCCGATGATGTCTCAATAGAATCCACTTTGGAATCATACTCGGCCAAAAGACATTGAATTATCTTGACCACTATGTCTTTATTATTGAAGGTGCTCCCAAGGCCTTTAAGCTCATTTAATATAATAGTGAATCTTGTATACATACTAACTATAAATTTGAATTTTTCATAGCTAGTGGAGAGCATTATAAGCTTTGATGACTTCACTTTACTTGTAGCCTCATGTGTATCTCTAAGAATGTCCCATATCTTCTTAGCTGTTTTGCAAGCCAAAACTCAGTTGAATTCCATCTCATCAAGAGCATAAAAGATAATGTCGATTGCTTTATCATTTCTTTGAACCTTTTTCTTGATAGCTTCCATCTAATCCTTAGGATAAATTAACTCTCCATTAGTATCCTTAGGAACATAAGGACCTTTCTTTATGATTTCCCATAAGTCATACCCTTGAGAACAAATATGGAACCACATATGCATTTTCCATTAATTGTACTTTGAGCTGGTGAACAGTGGAGATCTAGTGGAGCAATGGCCCTCTAGGAATAGTGTCTTGATAGAATCAGTAACACTTATCATATTTGATTGTTAGCTTTCTAAATCACAAGATTTAACAAATAAGAAAGCTTGGCTTTGATACCAATTGTTGTCCCAATAATGAACATCAAGAGGGGGAGGGGTGGAGGGGTTGTGAATTGGTGTTAGAAACTTTTTAGGGTTTTCAAATAAGTTAATCAAGTTTTAATCCTTTGGAAACCTATTTTAATTGAGAAATAAATTATACAAAGAAAATAAATTTCAAAGCAATAATTTAAAACAAAACTGGGCAAATAAATAAAAGTAATAAACAAAGAGATAAAGAGTAGAAAATGCTTAGTTTATAGTGGTTCAGAATCCTTCTTCATTGTCCACTCTCTAAATCCTCCAATCCGAAGCTCCCAAGCTTCTAGTTCTTCGAGATTTCGCTCAAATACAATGATTGGAATAACCAATCTCCAAATCAAATGTTTTTATAAGAGTTCAAGTCAAAAGACTTATTTATAATATGCTAGGATAATGATTTTCAAATAAGAATCTAGCTAAGAAAATAAAGAAAGATTTGAGCTTGAAGAGCAAAGAAAGCAATAACAAATATTTGGAATTATAATGGAATAGTTATTTTTAGTTCTTGACGTTGTTTATGGTCAATCTTTATATATGTTTTCCATCTTAGAGCTAAAAATATATCTTTAACATATAAAAAGTACTAATGAGGTCATCTTCAACGGATTCTGACAGAATGGATACGGTCGTATAGATCTTGGGTGATGCGGGAGTATCTGGTAGGTGGATTTGAATTTAGTCATCGTTGGATCCCATACAAGTGTATAGAGCCCTATTTATATGAGTGTATCCAATTGCTCTAGAATTCCCAATTGCCTCTAGACTGGCATATGATAGTATAAAGAGTCCTCTATATGGTTATATTCTCTTTTGCATACGGTCTTATAGCTCCTTCTATATAACTATATCCACCTATTTTTGTAATTTTTGAAAACACTTTGATTCTAAATCGATTGTTATCTCATTCAAAGTGTATAGGAAAAAAATCTAAGTACGAGAAGCATAAATTATTTCATCATGCTCATAATATGCTCAGTCAATCAAAATTTTGACAAATCTATTTCATTTCATAGAATAACTACACTATAGGTTTTAAAATCATCAAAATATGGAGGATAATATTTAATAGTGACGTTCTAATCATTTAAATTGAAAACCTATACATTACTTATATGTCAACCAATAAAGATCATTTTTCCATCAAATGTTGATTAAAATTTGACATAAATAGCTTTGAATATAACCTTTTTGTTCTTGTCACACAATTGACTTACACTCAGTAGATTATACCTTAACCCCTTGACTAGTGAAACTTTATGGATGAGAGACTTGGACTTGATGGTGCCTATTCCAATGATCTTTCCCTTGCTTTTATCTCCATGTTTTACATAGCCTATACTAGATTCATTCAGCTTGGAGATCTTCTGACGATCTCCTGTCATATGTTTTGAGTAACTGTTGTCAAGTGCCAGTAATCTAATTTATGTTTACTGCTCAAACATTCATGCAAGACAATAATTTAGATTCAAGTAACCAAGCTATGTTG
>CAOJBK010563794.1:0-13239 GCA_948294925.1 Codiaeum variegatum | reverse complement strand
TATTTTTGCTTTTTTATATTGTTCATATGCAACTCCACTTTCACAATTGACAATTTCTTGTACCATTCTTATTTAATCTTGATTGCTATTTGTACCATATCGTTCCATAACCATCCCTCCTTCTTCAATGGAGCATGTCCTTTAGTCTCCCCCAGGATCTTCTTGCCGACCTCCCGAAACTTCTCACTCATGGCTACCCATATATCATTAGCTTCTATATGTGAACTCCAAGGTCTCATGTTGCACAGTTCATTTATGAAATTCTCATACTTCTCCCCTTTAAGCTTCCACCACTTAATCCATTGAGCATAGGTATTGGACGACCTCCTAGCTTGCCATATCATCTTGAAGTCCAACACTAATAACCTATGTTGGGTTGTTAAAGGTTCACTCGGAATGACTTTGCAATCCTTACAAAAGGCTCTGTTAGACTTCCTTGTGAGCAAGTAGTCAATTTGACTCTTGTTATACACGATTTTAAAGGTAACCAAATGAGATTCTCTTTTCATGAAGCAGGTATTTACCAAAAGTAACTCATAAGTCATTACAAAATCAAGAATGCTCTTCCTCTCCTCATTTTTACTCCTATAGCCAAAGCCTTTATGAGTCTCTTCATAACCACTTCGGTCATTTCCCACATGATCATTTAAGTCTCCACCAATGAAGACATTCTCCTTAATTGGTATGCTTTACATGACATCATCCATGACCTCTAAGAACTTCTTCTTGCAATCAAAATCAAGACCAACTTGTGGTGCATAAGCACTAATCACATTAAAAACTTTCCCTTCTAAAAATAGTTTAACTACAATAATCCTATCCCCCAGTCTCCTCACCAAAACTACTATATCCCTTAGAGAACTATCTAAAATAATTCCCACCCCATTCTCACTCCTCTCCCTTCTCGTGTACCATAATTTATACCATTTCCCAACATCCCTACTTTTCTCACCTATCCACTTAGTCTATTGAATACAAGATATGTTCACTCTTCTCCTCTATAAAGTGTCAACTAGATTTATAATCTTACCTATAAGGGATCCTATGTTCCAAGTTCCTATCCTAATTCTAGTCTCTACTCATACTCGTCTCTTCCCTCTCCTAGAGTGTTTCCTAGTCCTAATACTATCAAAAGCTTCCAAGTTACCCATACCAGTACTATTGCTAGTAGAATAAAAACTATTTCTAGAACTACTCCTCTCTTTTCCATTATATCTATCTCTATATCTACCTAGAGCTAGCTTTTTTACCCACACCCACTCATGATATGGGAACCCTTGCTCACTTAGCATCATATCTAAGCGTCGACATGACATGTTGCTTTCGGAGAAGGCCCAATGCCCTTGCCTATTTCTAACTACACCTGGGTTTTGATGTAGCGCGTCACAAGTAGGGGATGCCCCAACGTTTATTATGCATTGTGAATCCATATGAAAGTTTTGGTAAAATGTTTACGTTGGTTACCGACCTACCATAACCCTCCTCCTGCATCCGAGCTTGGGACCAGCTAGACACGATGACCCCTATCTAGGCGAAGTTAATGATGATTGAATTAACCTTGTAATTAAATTTACTAAAACCCTATCATGTCTTGAAGTTTAATTCATAAAGGGATTAATTCAATTAACTCTTATTTTGCATGAGATACAAATGAGTATGACTAGTTGAATTGGTTTTGGACTAAATAAAAATAATTAGGTTTAATCATGAGATGATTAGCCTAATCCACTTTAGATGTGGTTAATGAGGAATTAGGGATGAGTCCTACTAATTATACCTTAGAGTTATTTAACTGTTTGATTAATCACATAGTCAAATAGATAAAATTCCTTATTTCCTCCTTAAATTAAGGAAAAAGGGAAATTAGGGTATTGGTATAAGAGCAATAGGCCATCATCTTTTTCCCTAAATGATTCGAACTCAACCACTATTCATTTTCTTCTCCAAAGTGTAGAGAGAGAAGCTCTTTAAGAGTTAGAGAGAAAAAGCTTCAAAACACCACACCAAATTAGAGAGAGAGAGAGAGAGAGAGAGAGAGATTATTTTTGAAGAAGAGTTCTTCAACTATAAAATCTTCTTCTAACCTTTGTGAAAGGAGTGTGTGGAGAGTTCAAGAGTCTAAAAAATCCTTAAGAGATTCAAGTTCTCAACAAAGGAGCAAGAACCAAAGGCATTTGGGTAACCAAGAAAGGGTTCAAACTTCTTTAAGAGGAAATGAGACACAAGCCTTTAAGAAAGCTTTGGTGTGAGTCGAGCTAAAGGCTTTGCACTTAAGGAGCTTAACGAATGAGGGAGTTAAGGTATTTGATGCCTCTAAACCTTCTTCTTATTTATATTTGTGTTTTGCACAATAAATTGGCTAAATATCCTTGAATGATATTATAGGTCCAACCTAGGTTTAGATGTTCATTAAAGAGTTTAATGAATAACTAAACTTTCTATGTTAAAAGAGTTTTAACATAAAATTTGTTTTTACAAAAGTTTTGAAAATAAAAAAATTGAACCATCTAGGATCATGGCTTTTCAGCTTCCGCTGTGTGGCTTATATTTTTCCTTCATTCTGACCATTCTGTCTTAGGTTATTTTTTGGGTTTTGCACATTTTATAGCCTTTTTAGGCTACTGTTTCATGGCTCATGATTTTAAGTCCATTTTATCTTGATGAAACACGTATCAAAGATCCCCTTTGTTCATCTAAGGATGAAGAGCTCTTACCTCAAGTCCTTAGTTGAATAAATTTTTAAGCAGAGGGTCTAATAGCCTTCACTGCTTCCTTTGCTTCACAAATCATGCTCCGTTGCTAGTGGACTTTTTCCTTGTCATAATTCTTTGATTTTTTTTTATCGATTTCTCAAGTCAAATCAAAATATATGCATTTTCTTTTAATTAAACTCCATAGCTGGTCATTTGACCTCATTCATGCAGCTATTATGGCCTATTTCTGACTCGATCTATTGAATCCAGTAAGTTTTTTTTTTAATCATCTTCCCCCTTTAAACCTACTCGAAGATCATTTCTTTAGTTTTTTCTATGTTACTTAATACTATTTTATTGTTGCTTTGATGCGGCTTTGAAGCTTCTACTCTTCGCCTCTCTCATTATGGACTTTCTAGAGAAGATAAGGGGTCTTCACCTATTAGTGTGATGAAGACAAAGGCGGATGGTCTTCTTCGAGCACTTTTCCTCTACCACATGGTTGCTAGCTCATTTAAAATTTTATGCCATGTGTCATTTTTGTTTCTAATGGTAGATAATGTGAAGGGTCTTCTAGAAGGTCTATATAGGCTCTATCATTTTGATTTCTTCCCTCCCATTTATATCTTCTTTTGCTCACTACCTCCTTCTTTTTCTTGATTTTCCATCGTTCTCACTTTCCTTTGCTCTTTGACTTTTTCAATGGGTTCTAAACATCACTAAGTTGAGTTCCCTATTTACACCTCCACTGAGGATTTCATTTCTCTCCTCTCGCCCCTTCTTTGAGAAACTCAACCCTATTTTCCATGTCAATTGGGACCACTTTCGTCAAAATTTCCAACAAGTCTCCTCAATCGTTACTCCTACGTATCCCACTATTGAGAATCACATTTTTCACACCGATACTAACCTTCGTATTCCTGTAGGACTTATGGAATATGTTTGGTTTTATTACCACATTCTTCATGGTCTTCTCCTTCCTCCATCTGACTTCTTTTGAGGGTATTCAATCACTTTAAGGTGAACCCTCTTACTCTCACCCCTAACTTGATTATGGACATCCATTATTTTGAGGCCTTTGCTTCTTCCTTGGAATTTTTAGCCCCTCAGTAGAGCTTTTCTAGCTGTTCTTCTAGTTTGTTGTGATTCCAAGTGACGTAAGAGTTTATATATCTTCAGCGAGGCCTAGCATATGAGATTTCTTTCAAAAACCTAATAAAGCAGATGGTTAGAAATGCAAATTCTTAGGTGTCAAGTACACTCAAAATCTTGAAGGGGGTTTCAACTTAAGTGTTGAATTTTATGATCCTGACAAGTTATCTACGAACCCTAAGCTCTCAGATTTGGACAAGGAACACATGTTCCTTTTGATTAGTTCATGAAAGCTTGTCAATAGGAATAAGTTATGGAACAACAACTTCGTTCGTGATAAGGATGGCCTGTTGGGTGCTTCATATATCCTTGAGGCCCTGCTTGGTAAGCTTCACTCATGTCCTTTTACTCTTTTCATTTATATTTGGTTTAATTATTTTGTTGAACTTCGTATCCTTCCCTTGTAGAGGAGCCCATCTAGGCTCATTTAAATTATGACCTGTCCTTCAAGGTGGGGATTGTTGAAAACTAGATTGAGGTGGTGAAACATTCTGACTTGTCATGAACGACTCCAATTTTTTGCTCTTTCATAGATGACCTTTACCCTTGGACTGATGTAGAGATTTAGTTATGCAGAGATTTAGTTCGCCATTTATAAACTTCATCTTTACGTTGAAGATTTCCCCCAGTTGACATGCCACTTCGAAGAGATGCCTCCACCTGGGGTTAGGATAGTCGCTAGTTCAACCATTCAAACTTCAGTGCCTTCAATTTTTATGGGTCTATTTCCTGTGGGTCTTAAGGGTAGTTTAAGGCCCTTCATTATTCTACTAAGGGATCAAAGTGGTCTGCCCTGCGCTTATTGATGATGATGATGATGATGAAGAGGTGTATCCTTTGGTGTTTATTAGGCTAACCAAGTCCATTTCTATTAGACCAACTCACCTCAACCCTTCGATTATAGCTCTTACAACCATGCCGAATCCCTTCTTCAGCTTCAAAGAGAAAAGGAAGTTCGAGCCCTACAGCCAATGCAAGGGATTTGAGACAAAGATAGTGCAAATGCCTTATTTCTAGCTCTTGGCTCCAAGGTTCGTGGACTTTATTGAGGACTTGGCTAAAAGCCAGGGGGAGTTTAACACCTTTATGGACAATTTCTACAAAAATTGCTTCCAGCCTATGGATGAAGACCGCTTGCTCTATATGTACGGTGACATCAAAGGATTAGAGAGACCTGCAGTGGAGTCATTCTTGGTAAAGGAGTTTAATATGCCTGAGCCTTTCATTTCGACTCCTTTTACATTAACTGGTGGTGCCAACACCTCTATCCCCTCTACTTTTAGGGCAAGAGATAAGGAGACTTTGCCTCTAAGTAAACCATTTTCTCATTTATCTTTTTATACTTTTGATTATTCTTTATCCTTCGAGGGGTTTATGAAATGCTTGAGAGGTTGGGTATGTCTTGGAAAGCTAGGTGGTCTGCTAGGACTGCTACCCCTATCAAGGCTGAAACCCTTCGAGTTATTTACCCTGATGATAGGGAGAGAGGCGAGACAAAAGTGAATCACTCCACAAGGAGACCCTTATAAGGGATTATTAAGTCTAGTGCTTCGCTATTACTTGGATATTTTGCTCCTTTGTTTGTTTTATATACCAAATTTTGTTTGTTTTACAGCTTCGTCAGGAGAGGAAGTTGTTGGGGGGAAAATTTCCCAACTAAGTGGGGCTTTTGAGCCTCTTGCTCCTACTACTATTGGTGGGGTTTTGTTAAATGGTGCCACTGGTACTGTTGCTGTTACTTTGGCTTTGACAACAAAGGTACGTGTTTTTATTTATTTATTTTCTATTGGTACTTATCCAAATTGCTAATTCCTTTCACTATTTGTAGGTTGTCAAAGGTAATCAAGATAATGAGGCTTTTTTTTCCACCTGTTGGAATGGAAGTAGTTGTGCCTCTAGCCATAGTTTTGGCTCTTCCTCACATTTAAAGGGTCGAAGGAGATGTATCGATTGTACAACACATTGAAGTGTAGGTATAGTCCATTTTCCTTTTGTTGTCATTTTATGTTATTACTAAGTCTTCTGATTTAACTTTGCATTTTATCTTCAGAGGTGCAAGAGATGGAAGATGAGGCTACTTTTAGGGCCCCTTCCAATAAGGATAACTTAGACTATGTCATTGACGAGCTAGACTTTGATAACTTAGAGACTCACTGCACGAGGATGATTAGCCTTTAGATGCCCACACCTTCGATATACAAACTACTGGCTTCATTGATTCAGGATACAATGAAGTAGCATTGTTGATGCTCTCATCTCATGCCAATAGCAATCTCCTACTTCACTACTTGCTCCTTAAGAAGGTATTAGGGCTTCTTCAGTTGTGCTAAGGGAAGGGAACCATTCCAGTAGGAAATGATATGCTCGAAGATTAGAGGATCAGCCTTAACATTCTACTAAAAAGCTAGTACCTGGTGGGTCCTAGTTCCCGTAATATTTTACTTATTTCTTGCTTTCTAACCCTTAGCAAAGGTTAGGAGAGGAGTTCTTTGAGGACAAGCTGGATTCCTAAGCTGCTAGGGGCATCCTTTTATAGGAACCTGATTTCCCAACTCTTCTCAAAGTAGGATTTCTTCTTTGCTTTTGTGTTCTTGTTTACTTACTTTAATTTCATCTTCGCAGCTCACTGCATTAAAGGCTAAAAGGTATCATGCTGCCATGAAAACTATTTTAGCAAAGAACGGTGAAGCCCAAGCCATACTCATTCTTTGAGCTGCTGATATTGAGGGTATAAAAAAATGGTTTCTAAGAGAGAGCAAGTGATAGTTGAGTCCTCTTTAGCCTTCCATCGTATGGACCTGGACAGAGATCTAGCTATGGATGTGAGGGACAAGGCTATGGAATCTTTATCATTGAGAGAGAAAGAGATTGTTAACCTGCAAAATCAGGTGAGGGCCAAGGACGAGATCATCGAGACCTTGAACTTGAACCTGTAGACTTACAAAGGCTAAAACCACACTTTTATAGATAAAAAGGCTCTCTTGCAGAGTGAAATTCACCTCGCTTAGAGAACTTACCAGTCTTTGTGTGAACTTCGCCTCGCTTAGAGTGAACTTAGCATATGAATCAACATGCTTAGGAATTAAAATAAGCAGTTCATAACTACTTTTCTTCTAGTTGATTGGAGAGGTGGATCAAGAAGAAATAGGTCTTCCTTGGTGACCTTTTCCATAATAAGACCCTCGAGGATATCACAGCTAACTTCCCTGAGGTTGTCACTTCGTTCAAAGCTCTGAAGAGCACCAAGGTGAAGCTCTCTAGCATTAAAGAGTATTTGAATTGGTTTAGCCCTCCTACCTCACCTTCCTTCTCTGAGGGCAAGGCCCCTTCTAGTCCCTCTAGTGAAGACCTAAGTGTTGATCTTAATGAAGAGGGAGATGACCCTCAACTGTGATGTAAATATTGTATTTACTTGGACTTTATAATTTCATTTCAACTTTGTATATTTATTGACTATAACTTATTTGAAATGGAGTTCAAAGAATTTTTTTCCAATTTTTTCTACTTTTTATTTTATGAGTTTACTTTAATCTTAACCAAATTCTTCGAGGTCATTTGTGATGGCAACAATGTTTTACCCTAATTGAAATTCTTGTCTAAGGACTTTTGAGGCCTTATGTTTTCGAAGGTTATTTTATGCTTTCTTATCTTAAAAAAAATATGATTATTTTCATGTGAACTCCTTATTCATTGAAGGGAATTTTGTTCCTTTGTTATTTCTTCACGCATCTCTTTTGCCTTAACAGGGTTTTTCCTCCCATTGGGGTGTTTTTTTTCTTTTGCAAAGGTTCATTTTATTCTTTACTAAGGGCTTACTCCTTTCATTGAGAGTATTCTTGCCTTAGTAAGAGGTTTTTCCCTTCTATTCCCCTCGGGGATTTCTTCAACTTGTTGAACATTTTTTTTTGCTCTTCATCAAGAACTTTTGTGCCTCCCTTAGAATGGTGTTTGCTTGTTAAACAACTCTTTTGACTTAATTCCCCTTAAGTAATGTTTTTCCTTAGTAAAGGTTTATTCTTCATCAAGAACTTATTTGCCTCCCTTAGATGGACTTTTATCTGTCGAGTAGGTCTTTTAAATTTAAATTTAAAATACACATACAATTGATTTAGAAGGGAACTTTTCATTGATTTTCATTTCATTGATAATACATTTTCAAATGGTGTACATTCCATGTGTGTGGTAAATCTATGCCTTCAAAAGTCTGAAGCTTGTATGTGCCAACTTGCTGGACTCTGATAGGGCCTTCTCATGTTGGAGCCAATTTTTCCATTACTTCTCTCCGACTAGTACCCTTAAGGCTTCTCATTACAAGGCTTCCAACGTCACACTTCCTGACTTTGACTTTCTTATTGAAATAGTTCACTGCCCTATTTTTGTATGTTGCTGTTCAGATGGTTATCTACTCCTTCAACTCTTCTAGCAAATCTAGATCAATTCTTCATAGATTGTTATTGTGTTCAACATCATAATAAAGGACTCTTTCACTGGGCAAACCTATTTTGATTGGTATTAGTATTACAACTTCGATGTCAAAAGTCAGGGCAAAGGGAGTATCTCTGTTATGTTCTCTAAGAGTAGTTTTGTAGGTGGATACTACATGATGAAATTTTTTTATCTAATCATTTTTATAGCCTTTACTTGATTCCTTGCATGATTTTTCTATTTGTCACCTCGGCCTACCTATTTTTCTAAGGGTGGGCAATAGAGGAGAAATTTTACTTGATGTTTAGCCCCTCGTAACAGTTCATAATTTTCACATTGTTGAATTGCTTTCCATTATCACTTATGAGTTGGTATGGGATTCCAAACCTACAGATGATATTTTTCTAGATGAATTTGATTATGTTGTCTATAGTGATTGTTGCCAATGGTCCTGCTTCAACCCACTTTGTGAAATATTCAACTTCTACCACCAGAAATTTCTTCTTCCCTGAGGCCATTAGGAAGGGACCTACTATGTCTATTCCCCACATTGAAAAGGGCCATGAGCTATAGATGGGAACTTGCTCAGTCCTTAGGGCCTTCAGCAAGTTTGTAAAATTTTGGAATGAGGGGCACTTCTTTACTAGGGCTTTTACATCTACTTTCATGGTGGGCCGTAGTACCTTGCTAAATTTCCTTAGCTACTAATGCTTTTCCTCCTATGTGCTTCTGCATGATCCTTCATGAATCTCCCGGAGGATGTATTCCAATTCGCTTGGCTTGAACCATTTGAGCCAAGGAAGCGAATTTTCCCTCTTGTACAAGGTGTTGTAGAAGGAAAAGTGAGCACTGTGCCATTTCACATTCTTCACTTCCTTTGGGTCCTAAGGCAGTTCTCCTTTCTCCAAATAGGCTTTGATTGGATCAATCTAGCACGACTCTTCTATCTCTACTTCTAAGACCTCTTTTCATTCGTTAATGCTCGAGGCTGTGAGAGAACCTATAAAGACTCTATTCAGATACCCTGTGGGATATACCTTTGCTAACTTACTAAGAATGTCAACTCCACAATGTTGGATCCTCAGGACCTTTATGTATTCCACTTTCACCCTTTTTTTCTTCCATCTTCTGGACTTGTTGTTTGACTATTTCCAGGTACTTCACCATCTCCTCCTTTCTTGATGCGACATTCCATCCACATGTCCCAATACTTACTATGAGTTATGGTATATACATAGTCTTTCCACCATTAAGAAATTCACTAACCAAAGCCTTTTCACTAAGGCTTCATACTCTGATGTGTTATTTGTGCTCAGAAAGTCCATTTTCAAGGCATACTCTAGAAGGACTCTATTGCCACTTCTAAGGATGATTCAGATCCTATTCGCATTCTGTGCACTTGCTCCATCAACATAGAGCTACAATGTGGTTCCCAAGTCTATCTCTCCTTTTCTTTTCTGCTCTAAGGTCTCTGCCTCATTTTCCTTTGGGAATGAGCACTTTGAAATGAAATCTTCTAATGTCCGAGCTTTAATAGCAGCTTGAGGATGGTACTACAAGATTTATTGCCCAAATTCTACAGACTAACATAGCATTCTTTCCAAGGTTTTTGGCTTATGCAGAGGCTTTTGCAAAGGTTTGTTCGTCACCATAACTCTGTGGTGGGCTTAGAGATAGACTTTGGATTTCTTGCATGATAAGAAAAGAGAGTAAGTTAATTTTTCAATGGGAGAATAGTTAAGTTCAACTCCTTCCAAGACTTTGCTAATGTAGTAAATTGGCTTTTGAACTCCCACCTTGTCACAGCCCCCAACTGGAGATTTGATAGTCCTAGGGCAAGGGTAGGCTTAAGGCCACCGTACACCTATAGAATCCTAATTCCTATGACCATCCTTGGATTATAACATATATATAGATATATCATATTAATTCATATAAGAAATCCCTAGATTTCTATAGAAAATTTGGTAGAGTTCTGCCTAAAACTGGGACTAGCTCCCTGAAATAAAAAATGAAATATATCACTTCTAAAGTCATTTCCAAGGCAATGTCAACACATATGATCCCTATTGGGCCCTCAAAGCATCATACCACATCACATCATAAAACATATTATATATAATTACAAGTCAAATTTTATTTTTTTTACACTATGAAGCAGTCTAGTTCATACTACACAAATATATACATTAGGTACTTTATTTAGTTCAGTCACTTATGTACAAACATGATATTATAAACTCCCATCAGTATAGGTGTTCTATCATATACATATTGGAAATGTAAAATCAATAACTTAATATCTCAAATGAGTCAAATAGCTTAAGTAACAATTTAGATTCAAATCAATAGTTTAATGGTTCAACACAATAAAATGTGATATGGGTTAAATAATCTCAATTGTTATTTCATAGGCTCATATAATCTTAAGGAGATTAAAGAAATATAGTAATAAGACTAATATGCATAGAAATGCCAAATAATAAGGTTTTTAGTTAGGTTGCAAAACAATAACAAGTTGCAAATTTGGTCATTTTTCATTAACATAACACATAAACTCACCTCTTATACCCCAATTTGCTCAACTAATTCTTCTAATCTAAATTATCACAACTTGGATAATATCGAACTATGAATGAGTGTACTAAAAATTATTACATAATTAATCTTATTTAAGTTTAAAATATAATCCTAAGATAAAAATCCTAATAATTAAATTAATTAATCTAATAAATATTCAAATAATTTTTCATATAAAACATCAATTAATAATATATTAAAATATGATAATAATCGAGTATTTGTATATAATATGTTTATGATGTTATGTGGTATGATGCTTTGGGGATCCAAGAGGGGTCATATGTGTTGACATTGCCTTTGAAATGACTTTAGAAGTAATATATTTCATTTTTGTTTCAGGGAACTAGTCCCAGTTTTAGGCGAAACTTCACCGAAATTTCTGTAGAAATCTAGGGATTTTTATATGAATTAGTATCATATGTCTATAAATACATGTTATAATCCTGGGATGGTTATAAGAATTGGGATTCTATGGGTGTACGATGGCCTTAAGCCTACTCTTGCCCTAGAAACATCATATCTTCGGTTAGGGGATGTGACATGCCTCCTCTCTAATTAATATTGCACCAACTGTGCATAAGGATGCCAAAAGGTAAATGAGCATCTCCTACCATGGTAATGGTCTGCTCAATACTTGCTCTTAGCTTAGGTAAACTTTCAACTCGTTGTAGGCCTTCTAATAATCTTCGGTCCATTCAGAGACTATGCTCTTTCTCAACTTTCTAAAGAATGGCATGTATTTTTCTGCTGCCTTCAACATGAATCTATTGAGGGACACCAATCTCACTATCAACTTCAATATCTCTTTCACATTTTTCAAAGATAGCATTTCCAAGATAGCTTGTATTTAATTCATATTTGGTTCTATCCCTTTCTCGCTCATTTGGTATCAGAAGAATTTAACCTCCCGAATAAAAAGGCACACTTTTTTAGATTTAACTTCATTCCATATCAGTTCATCATTTCAAAAATATCCCCTAGATCCCTTAAGGTTCAATTTTTCATTACCATATCATCAAAACATGCCTCCAAGTTTCTGAAGGAAGAGCCGCGCAGAAGAAGCAAAAATGGGTGGAAAACAAATCCCTTGGAAAGGAGATTCGGATTCCAGTTTAAAAACTTTTTCTAAAACAATAACTTTGTTAAAAAACTCTTTCAACAAAACCTAGGTTATACCCACACTTCTTCCAACCACTTTTCCTTAAATTAAGGAATTATGTTGGAAAATTATGGTTACTTATTGTAATTGATAATTGACTAATTAACTAATCAATTAATCAACTAGATTAAGTAAATAATTAGTAGGAATCATCTTTAAACCTTAATTAACCACATCTCATGTGGATTAAGCTAACATCTCATGTCAAGCTTAATTATTTTGATCATTAGTCCAAAACCATTTCAATTAGTCACGCCTATTTGTATTCCATACAAACTAAGGCTTAATTGAATTTTCCTCCATTATGAATTAAACATCCAAATATGCTAAGATCCTATAAATTTAATTATATGTTTAATTCTACCATCATTAACAATTAATTAAACAATTTAATTAATCATTAATTTGATACATATAAGCTAATGGGAATCACCATTTGGTATGTGACTTACTAGGTTCATGTTCTAATTAGCAATGGGATAAAGAAAACTCTTTTCTTCCCACCAAGTGTGTTAACCTAATTCCACACTTAGTCCCATAAGTTATGAGTGATGTCTAGCATAACATATTGTGACTACCCAATTAGAAATGAATGTCCGTGCACTCAAATCCCTTCATTATGAATTCCTAATCTCAGCTAGAGTCATGGAAGAAGCCAAACCATATGTGTTAGATCATATGACTTCTAATCGATGTGAGTTCTCGATAAACCGGTTCCAACTAAAAACTCTTTATAATGAACTTTATCCACCCTGGCCAAGGATTTGTATATCTAGAATAACTTGAAGTCATAGGATTCCTTCCTTGGTTACCCAAGTTAATGAATTCTTTCTTAGTTAAACAATTATCCCAACATACCATTGATTATGGCCACCACATGCCGTATACCAATACATAACTAGCATCGGTATATAAGCAGTAACAAACAATAACCCTTAATATGCTAGATAACATGTCACCTCAAGTCTAAGAATTATATTCGCAATCATGATCTAGATGATACGATATTGACTGGTAGGTAACAACCCATGTATCCATCATCTAACGCCACTGTTCAACTCACTCATCTCATGAGTGTGCTCATGTGTTGTCACGACATCACATGTCTGTAGCATGAGACTCACTACCTCCATACTAATAAGTATCCAATACTCATCATGGATGACAATAGAGGTAATGACCTTTCGGATTAATGGCGTCCCTGCCAAAAATCCTATGACCACAATC
>CAOJBK010563744.1:0-27393 GCA_948294925.1 Codiaeum variegatum | reverse complement strand
GTCACTAATCCGTCACAAAAAATTTAGCGACGACTGTTATTGTGACGGTAATATTCCGTCACTAATCCGTCACTATGTGGTTTAGTGACGGATTAGTGACGGAAAATTCCGTCACTATATGACTGTTTTTTGGTAGTGGATTATGATTTACCAGTATCTTACAAATTTTACCTCCCAAAACCTGGATCTTTTGCCAATTAGCCCTTAGAAGAAAATGAACTACTTGTCTATTTAGCTAATATAAAGTATGGATTGAAGTTCCCCCTTTTCCCTTTAATTACCTATATGTTATCCCATTACAAAATTCCTATCGACCAGCTTTATCCTAATTCCTGGTTGACCTTTCCTACTTTCAATACTTAGCCTAGTATAGGGATCTATCTTTCTCTTTTAGGGTTGTAAGGGATTTTTACCCTTTAGTAGCGAAGAGAGGGTATGAACACTACTCCTTCCAATCCTCTTATAAATTGATTGAGATGAGATCTTCCTTGAAGGACTAGAAAGAGTTCTTCTTTATTATTTATGACCCAGAGGGGTTGGGTAACTTTCCCCACTAATGGACCTTTTCTCCAATTTTTCACAATAATCTTGGAGGTTTCCTTAAATCAAATAATGAAACTATTACATACTTTAAGAATCTTCTAGCTAAGAAAATGCTTTATCATAGAGAGGGACTTATCTCCAAACATTTCTATCATAACCTATTCCCATCTAAGGTTGGCCCCTTCAAACGTATTGGCGGATCTTCTCAGCCTTATGAAAATTTATAATATTTTATCTTTGCCACTTTTATCTTCATTATATTAACTCTCTCTCACTATTTTCTTTGTTCTATCTTCAGAAATGGATGCTTTAGTCAGAAATTGAGCTAAGAAGAGGAATACATAAAAGGCTAATTGACATGCTCAGCTCGACCTTTTCTCTAGCTAACCCCTCCTTCTTACTGTTGTGCCTCATGATTCGGGGCTAGTCAAAATAGACTCACCTATTAGGCCATCCGATCCAACAATGGGCAAGGCTTCAAGGAAAAGGCCCATGAATAGTGGGAGTGAGTAAGATCTCATCAAGAGATCTCAATCTGCAGTTGAGAAGCTAACCTCAAAGGAGATCCTTGATATCCCCATCTTGATTTAAAGCAAGTTTGGCAAGGGAACATTTATGCAAAACCCCTTAATTACTCTTGAGGTTATAAAAGTTTTGTAACTTTCATTTTATTGTTGACAATATGATCAAATGACTACCAATGAGATTCAAGGCCATATTTATGGCATGTTTGATCGCTTTAGCCACTAGTCACCTTAATGCTCAATAACATTCTCAAAAGATGAAGTTAAAAGAGCAATTGGGTAAGCTTATGGTTGGTGCTTATCAGAAGGTGACGAAAAGAATCTCCAAGCTCAAAGCTTTGAAACAGAGAGCATTAGATGAGGATAAGATGAAATGCGCTACTGAGAAGACTGAGAGAGAATTTAATGAAAAGCTAGAAAAACACTAACAATAGCGATAAAGATTAGAAGGTTACTTAAATCGAGCCAAACAGGTTATCGAGCTTTAAAATAAAAATCATTTAAGAGATCTTAATACTATCTTAGCTGAAATGGATGCCTTCTTGAAGAAAATCCACTGAGTTATTCAAGAGAAACATATTTCTATTAGTATGAATTTCATTTTTAATATGGGGCATGATCCTTCTTTAGAAAAACCAGCTTGCCCTCTGTCTCCACCAATCAAGATTCAATATATTAGTCTTTTGAAGATCCTGTAGGCTTAATTAGTCACGAAGAGCTGAGCTGGGTTGTTCATTGCTAACCTTTTCTACATTATTATACTATTTTGTACTTTACAATCTTTTTTTTAGATAAGAACCATTTTCATTTGTCTAAGTCTCTCTCCTTTTATGCATGCATTATGAATACATAACTCGGTATTAGGAATTTAAATAACAATATTCTAAAGTAGATACATTTAACCTATCTTTTTAGATCTTTATATTTTAAAGATTTATGTAGTGATCTTTTTAATTTGGCTGACACTATTCTTTTAGGCTTTTTTGAGAACTTTGTTTTTCTTATAAATCACCCTACCCTCATGGCAATTTCTTATATCTAAGGAATCTTAGGATGCCTTATGGGTAGAACGATCCCATGGTGATCTCTCTAACTTAAGGAATCTTATGCTACCTTATAAGTCACTCTATTCCAAGGCTATCTTTTTAACTTATGAAATCTTATCTCTCTAATATAGAGAATCTTTAGTTGCCTTATAGGTTAGCCTATCCCATAGAGATCTCTCTAACTTAGGGAATCTTAGCTCGCCTTATAGGGCAGCTTATCCTATGGTGATCTCTCAACAGTTCAATTTATGAAAGATAATGTTCTTTAATGAATCATGTTATTAATCTGACAAATAATTCTGATCACAAAATATTGTCAGTTTAACAAACATATGATTGACTTAAAGAAGATGAACTAAAAACTTAATTGAACTAAAATTTTGAACTAAAACTGAATTAAATCTATTGATGAAAATGCAAAGTTTAACTGAATGCCAATTTTGAAGAAGTTTTCGTGCCATGTCCTCCAGCTTGTATGCTCCAAGCCCCAGAGCCTAGACAACTGTGTAAAGGCCTTGTTTAGTTCTAGCTTCCCAACTCTGGTATTTCGTCTATTATCTCTTCCTTTCTTAAGACTAAGTTTCCTTTTCAAAAATATCTTTTCGTGACCTTTCTACCATGGTATTTGGTGATCCTCTACTTGTATGTTGTAATCCGCTCATTAGCTTGATTTCTTCTCTCCTCAAGGACATCCAAATTAAGGTGAAATTTCATATCCTGATCTATCTTAGCTGTATGCTACAATCTATAACTTGGTAATTCCATCTTTATAATAACAGCTACCTCCTATCCATATGTTAGGGAAAAGGGTCTTTCTCATGTTGTTGACCTAGGTGTAGTGCAGTAACTCAATGATACATAATTCAACTCTTCGACCTAAGCTCATTTACTATGATTTAACATCTTTTTTAACCCTTACAAGATTATTTTATTAGAAGATATTTATTTACCTTTTTTTTTTTTGTGGATGTACAACATATGTACATCATAGGTCAATCTTTAGATTAAAGCATATACCTTAAAAGTATCTATAGTCAAACTATTTTCCATTATCAGCTATCATTATTTGGAGGATTTTCAACCTACATACTATATCTTTCCACATGAAAATGGTGGTAGCTTGTTATGTGATCTTTGCTACTTGCTTTGCTCTGACCCATTTAATGAAGTGATTTATCACTAAAATAAAAAACTTATACTGTTTAACAGCTGGTGGGGATGTTCTAAGTATATTTATCCCCTAAATTTGGAAAGACTAGGCTAATCTGATTAGTTTTATATTTAACAATGGTTCTCTCAAAACCAATACACTCTATTTTCATCTTCTACAACTCTTGACAAAATTTAAATAATTCTTTTTTTTTTCGCAGGCCAATAATAACCTTGAAGGATTTCTCTTTTACTTAAGCTTGCAACAGCTTCGTGCGCCCCACATATCCCTTAATGGACTTCCTTTAGTATATGTTTCCTATCTTATTTTGTGACACACCTTAACCACATATGAGTTTTTAACCTCTTATATAGATATCCTTCTTATAAGCTATACCATATAGGCCTGTTGATTATTTTTTCTGCTTCATTTTGATCATCGAATAGCTCTCCCTCGATAAGGTATTCATGATTGGTTCCATCCAATGTTTCCCATCTCCCTTCCTTGTTGATCGAACAATGGTCTTCTTTTATTATTACTGAACCCAATACTATAAGGTTGCCCATGGCCACTGCCTTGGTAATATACCCTTTTGTTATCGCCTCTAGGTATATGTCATACTACTTAATGTTTTCATGTTTGTTCATCCTTTTGAGCATTTGTTATCCTAATTCCATTTACTCCACCAAATTTTCTTCTTTTGTTGCAAATGATCCATTAAGGTGATTAATAATGTGCACAGGTTATGGATGTATATGTATATAAGTGTATGCAATCGAATTTAAATAACCGTAGTCTCTAAGACTTAGTATAGAGCTAATAATTTGTCGAACACCAAGAATTGGGAATCTTGTATTAATCAGATACCTACTTAGATGGATAGCCAATGATGTTAATTGGATGGATGTTTATTGAACAAAATCTAAACTAGAAAGAACATAATAATAAGATATCATGTTAGAATCATAAATCAGAATTAATCATACAAAGATGGATGAATATATGATTGGAGAAAAGGCCTAAACTCCTCAAATGCAACTCTCATTGTGAAAAAAATGGTGTTTTCATTTAGAGTTCACAATGCATTCTCATGCTGAAGCAAAGATAAATAAAAACTTAAGTCATGCCAATTCTATAGTTTTGCTTGTCCCTAAGTCAATCTTAATCCATAAGTAATTTCAATTGAGTTTCTACCAATTTTCCCCTTCTCTCGTTGTGAACAAATTGATTAAGAAGTCACATATGGTGATCAAGCATACATAACACAATCATGCCGATTGAAACTAAATCATGTTCATCAAAATATATGGATTAATTCACCATGGCAATTCTAACAACATATTAGCCTAAGTACATAGAAATAAGCAATGTAAAAATAAAATAAGCATTCATCATGAACATTCAAATAAAAATAGAATAAAGGAAGAAGGATTGATTGATAAAACTCCTTAGTATTCTCCAAAAAATTACTTGAACACTCTTGAACTAGTAAGTTCCTTTGAATAACACTTTAACACAAAAACCAAGTACTTAAAACTAATGGTGTTTACAAGCATTTAAGTGAGTTTTTATAATACAAAAAATATATTATTTGATGCTCAAAATACAGCTAAACCCTAATATATATAAGCCCCTAAGTACCCTAAGTGATGCCTTTTTTAAAAGGGTGAAACCGAAAAAATGTGTTGAAAAGGCAATGTAACCAATCGGCACGAAGGACATGACTCATGAAAGGCTGCCATTGTCATGAGTTGGCATTTAAGGTAATAACTCGACACTGTGGCTGGGCTAGCGTCACATTCAAATGGACTTAGAATGGCAATCATGAGTGGTGACCATGACACACTGTCACGACTCAGCACCAATGGGCATAATTCATGATGACTTTGAAGTTACTCCCTTGGTTTGGCTTTGATCCTAATCTTGGAACTTTATTCCATTTTCATCACAAATCACTTCCATACTACCTAGATTAGCCTATAACACTTAGATAAAGGATTAAACACACCTTTTTTTTTTTTTTTTTTTTTATAGAAAATCAAGTAAAAACATGCATGTAATTGCACATACTTAGTAAATATATCATTAGATAGTCATGCTATTTTGCATCATATCAATTTACTGCTAACTGGGAGTCATTGAATATGCAAAGTTCTTCTATTATAATTTCTCCAATAAAGTATAATCCTCCCAGGAAAGCTTTATACTCTTCCCCATTATTAAAAACATGGAAATTCAATCTTACCTTATACTTAATGATAATTTTATTTGGTCCTTTTAGAATGATCCCTACCACCATTCCTTCATTGCATCTAGCTCCATCAATATATAACTTCCACTGTTGAACATCTTTTGCCACTAATGTATCCTTTGGCTATGGTGTTAACTTAACCATATAGTCATCAGCACCTCTGCCTTTAGTGCCCTTCTAGGAATCATACTTGACCCTCAATCTTTTGATCTTTATAGCCCATTTTGCTATTCTAATTGATGTTTCAGATATTTTATAACATGTTTTTCAAAGGCATATCTATTATGACTATAATCCAATGTGCTTCTGATGCGGTTCCACTGCAACACCTGTAAGTGCACCGGGTCGTACCAAGTAGTATAAACGGTGAATGTCAGTATTATTCTCCCAAAGGATTGGATGGTTTAGTTAATCAAACACTAGCTCAATCACTTGAACTATTCTCTAGCTCACAACTGATTGTTTGGATAATGATTAAAAACTAAACTAAACTTTAAAACTAAAATTAACTAACTGACAGGTACCGGAAAATAAACACAATGATAAGATTTAATGAGAGAACATGTACCTAGACTTTGACTCATATTTGACTATTTTGAATGGACAATTAATAACTCAATGAAAATCCAAGATAATCAACAAGTGGGTTTTCACACAAGAGGTAAGTTTGAGTCTTTCTCAAGCAAGCAAACCCTAATTCATAAGTAAGGGTTGTGAATCTCTTCTTACAACCAATTAAGTAAGAACAACATTAAGAATAAGTGAAATAAAAAATAACCTTAGGCATCCATACTTTTATCTCTAACAACCATAGCAAACCTAATTGATTTCGAATATTCAAAACCTAAACTTTCTATCTCTAGCAAAGAAAAGACAACAAATAATCATCAACAAGCATGCATTGAAGATGAAAAGTGTATCAATATTAATTAAAATCAATACTTGAAGAAAACCTAAACATTCATTGAGGAAAAGAGTTAATTAATCCATACAAGTAACAAACACTCATCTAATATAGGTAGACTAGATAAGTTTAGTTCATAACTACCATAAGATTAAAATGTAAAATAAAAGAGAAGGAGAAAAGAGTTAAGAACTCCATATGATTTCTTATCATCTATACCCAAACCATATCTATCCTTGTTGAATCTTAAGGAAAGGTTGATGAAATCTTGATCTTGATCTTGTAATCTCTCTTGAACCTTAACTCTCGATGTGTTTTTTCTCAGAAAATAGCTCTCATAGGGTTTTAACCTAAGAAAACTAGAGCAATCAAAAAGTCCTTATCTTTCTGTAACTTTCTAACTTTTATAGTGCTGGAAAATTGAGGGTCACAGGCAATGCTCACAGGCATGAACATTGCTTGTGAGATTAGCCTATGAAATCCCTTGAGAACAGTAAGTTGCAGAGTGGTCACGGGCAATGCTCACGGGCGTGAAGATTGCCCATGAGCCACTTGCTGCTCACTGGACTGAAATTATGCTTTGTCTGGTGGGTCACGGGCAATCCTCACGCCCGTGACTGTTGGCCATGATGTGCCAGATTCCCCATTTTCTCTCTGTTTCGGCTCTATTTTTGCTCCTTTTTCTGATGTTTCACTCATTTACCTCTAGATCAATGATTAAGCAAATATAGGATAAAAACACACTTAAATAAATAGATTAAATGCAATTGGAGTAAGATAATGGCAAAGATATGAAGTAAAAACTAAGTATAAATGGCCATTATCAACTTCAAAGCAATGTCTTAGTTTTTACGTAGCCACCATAAAGGTAGCCACCATAAAGGATAGGTCACATTTTTCTAAGATCAGACATCGAGTCTTTGTGTCTTGAAGAACTTTTTTGACATATTAGATAAGATACTGTTCTTCAGAATCCTCTGTTGCCAACACTACTACTATAACGTCTAAAGTAGTTGATAAGTGTAAGTACATATTTTTACTAGAGATCGATCTACTCAATAAAAGAGATGTCAAAAATTTCTCATTTTCTCAAATGATTGTTGACATTCTTCTTTCTATTTAAAGTCTTTTCATGCTCTGATTGCCTTGAAAAATGGGATACATCATTTGGCTGAACACAATATGAACCTTCATGATGTAGTGATTCTCCCATTTAGAACCTAAATCCTTTTATTCTTAGAGGGATTAAGATTGCTTCTATCTTGTTAGGGTTTGCCTCTATTCATCTTTAAAAGCCATATAGGCAAAGAACTTTCTTATTAGCACCTTAAAGACATAATTTTCTAGGTTCAACTTTAGATTTTACCCTTTGAGAGTATTGGGAACATATTTGGTGTTATCCAGATTATCTATTGCCTTTCTTCTTGGGATAATCATATCTTCTACAACTTTCTTTAAATTAAAAGGCAACATGATATAATAATTGGTTCATTGATCGGTGATAAAGGCTTTCATTTCTTCATCTTCCTTATGCATGTAGTTCTGATTATATCTTGACTTGGCATCCAAGAAAGAGTGCAACCCATGAACAATAATAGAATCCACCAGTTGATCTATGTTTGGTAGGGCATAGTTGTCTTAAAGACATGCTTTATTGTGTGATTTTTAGGAAAAGGTTCAAATTTGCCCTTAACATTTTAGGAATGGACCCCTTAGACCATCCATGTTTTAGTCTCACCAATTTAGCACCTAATGTTATTAAATTGAACCAATTTTGCACTCTCGTTAAAATTTTTATTAACACCGTTTAATTTTTTTCATAAGCTAAAGTGGATTCTATTAATGGTTTTAGTGAAAAAATTTAACGAAAGTGCAAAATTGGTTCAATTTAATAATTTTAGGTGCTAAATTAGTGCGACTAAAACTTGAAAGGTCTATTCCTAAAACATTAGAGGAAAATTTGAGCCATTTCCTTTGTAAAATCTACATATATTTTATATGTCATTAGGCTTCTTAACTAATACCACATTCGTTAGCCATTTTGGATATTGCACTTCTCTAATTACTTTTGCCTGCATCAGCTTTTGTATTTCTTCTGATATGGCGATTTGTTTTTCAATTAGAAGTTTTCTTTTCTTATGAATTACCAATTTGATGGGTCAATACTAACCTTATGAATTGTTATAGATCGGTCAACTCTAACCATATCCTCTATTTCCCATAGAAAAGCCTATAATTTCTCTTTTAAACTAATATTAACTCCTTTCACTTCCTCCTTCACATACCTTATTTCCATCATCTTTGATCTGTAATACCACACACTTGCCTTCCTAATTACTTTCTTCCTTGTTCTGATATTTCTCCTCTTATGCCTATTCCATCCTAGTGGTAGAATACACTCCCTTTTGGGTTGTAAAATAACATTTTTTGCCCTCCTCTTATGAACAGTTAATGACTAGCTCACAATTCCCTTTGGGGATTTTCATAGTTAGATATTTGATGCAAGTGGTTGCAAGTTTTATAGAGGAAAGGTTTGTCAATTAGGCCAAGGGTATGTATAGCACCACAAATTCTTCTTTCAATTCTTTTAATAGATCCCCTCTTGATAGATCTATCTTTAAAATCAATTGATCCTTCCACTAGAATTGATTAATCTACTAACACTTTAAAAGGAGTCTTAATTAGCTTTAAGTTCTTGGCAGTATAACCCAACTTTATAAAGACCTTCCAGGTTATCAAGTTTACTGCACTCCCATTTTCCAGCAATATTCTAGTCACTAAAAAATTTCCGATTACAACATCTATAACTAGTGCATCACTATGATGAATGACAATTCCTTCTCCATCTTTTTGAGAGAAGGTGACAGTTCAAAAGGAAGGAAATTCTAAATTTCCATGATTAAGTAAATCTTCCTAATAGCTCTTTTTCTTCCTATTGTGTTGTCTCCATCAATCTTCCCTCCAAATATCATTTTGACCACTTCGATTGGTTCCTTCCTTTTCCTTTTATCACATTTGCAATTCTTTCTTCTCAATTATCAAATTGCCTTTCAGTATTTCACCCCATATTTTGATCCCCATAATTCTTTATGAATTTTCTAATACTTGAGGTCTCTTTTTTTTATGAGCTTTCGGATTTCAACTTTCAACTACAAACATTCGCATGCCTCACGATCATGATATTTATAAAAGTCACGGTATTTGTTATTGTGCCTCTTCTCATACGGGGCATCACTCATCGTTTTGAGTAACCTCACTTGTTCTTCTGATTATCTTATACACATCAGTACATGAGATATGCTAGTATTCAAAGGCGTATACTTGCCTTCTGATTTGAATCCTCTACTTTGATCTAAGATGTAATGTCTAGGAGGGCGACTTTTGTTGTCCACCCATAATCTTTCACCTTTTGATCTAACATTGAGGCCTCTATTTAGTAAGCTTAGATTCCTAAGATCTCTGTCACCTGATCATCGAGTGTACTTTTGCAATCCAAAGTCCAACTTAATGTGACTTTGAATGACTACCATTTGTCCTTCCATAGTTTAGGGAGGGGTATAATGGGATAAAAAGTATTAAAAATATCTAAGCTTTACTGTTTGCTTCAAATTACTCACTAACCAAAAAATTGTTGCTAATTTTCCACCAAACTTTAAAATTATTTCATTTTGTCTCATGGGACATATTTTCCTATCTGTTTGATGACATGTAAAGACACGTTACCAAAATTTGACATGTTCCATGGCTGATCAATGTTACAACGGATGACACATCATTGGTAAATTTTAAGGGCCAAGACGCATGTTATTCAACATGGAGCTGATCTGTCATGACATGTGTTAATTTTTGGTTATGCGTCTTGCTATATTATCAAACCAGTCGGAAAATAAGTTCGACGAGGCAAAATGAAACAATTTAAAAGTTTAGTGGACAATCGACAATAATTTCCCAGTTAGTGTGTAATTTGAAATAAACAGTAAATCTTAGATATTAGGTATTTTTACTGTTTTTTTCTTGTGATAAAAAGCAATAAAAATACCTAAATTTTACTATTAGTTTCAAATTGCTTAGTAACCGGAAGAATTGTTACTAATTTCCCACTAAACTTTAAAATTATTTCATTTTGCCTTGCCAGACATATTTTTCAACTGGTTTGATGATGTGGCAAGACACATTAACAAAAGTTGACACGTGTCATGACAGATCAGTGCCACATCGGATGACACATGCCATGACTCAAAATTTTCCAATGACTTGTCATCCAACGTGACATTGATCTATAATGACACATGGCAACTCTTGTTGATGTGTCTCGCCACATCATCAAACCGGTCAGAAAATATGTCCGACAAGGTAAAATGAAACAATTTAAAAGTTTAGTCGGTAATCGACAATAATTTTCCAAGTAGTGATAAATTTGAAATAAATAATAAAATTTAGATATTTTTAATATTTTTTATCAGGTATATAGGAGTATCTTCTGCAATTCATAATTGTTTGTTCCTTCTAAGATTACTACATAGATGATGTGTTTACTTATCTCATCTATTGGGTTTCGCTCTTTCAAACTTATTAAGATATTGCCTGAGGCTCTCTCCTTCCTTTTGATGGATAGAAAATAGATCCATCTAACTTTTCAGGAATGGCATAGATCTTATAAAATGAGCCTAGAAAAGGTTAGTTGGTTGGGCTAGTAGTTTGGTTGATCAAGGTGGTAAATTCTAATGCCAATATTGTGCTATTCCATCTAGGAAGATTGGGAATAGCTTGCATAACCCTGCATCTTTAATTATTTGTGTATTGATCAAAGTTTAGAACTTGTTAATGTGGCTCTAGTGACATGAGTTACCATCATAGTAGTCCATATATGAGGGGATTTTGAACTTGGGAGGATGTTGTGTTTAACATTGAATCTTCCAAAGGAGAGTCTGATCGGAGTTTGAAATCTATCATTTTTGGACTTGCATGGGGTGGACTTTTAGTGCATTGTGTTATCACAAAGGTAATCTAGTATTGTATCAATATGAAATTATGTATTTTTAAAGATAGGAGTCAAGCATGCTATGAAACAAAAAAAAAAAAATAATAATAATAATAAAGGAAAGAAAAGAAAACATACATTATCTATAAAATATATAAATGTAAATAAATATTGTAATCTATAAAATGTATAAAATATAGAATAATAAATTAAATAAATATTTATAAAATATAGAAAATAAAATTAATATTAAAATAAATAATATTATTTTTCAGTTGTTTCAATTTTCAAATCGAGAAAAAAAAAACAAAAAAATCGAAATATTTCACATTCACAATCTTAAAGTGAGCCTAACTATTTTTTCAAAATAACTGAACCCAATTCAAAATTTTAATTTCAATCTGTTTGTGTCCAACCCTATTTTTTTTTGTACAGTAAGAGAGCTCAGCAGAGCTGGAACCAGAAAAAAAATAATGGACTATTAGCCATGAACTTTTCTAATTTGAGCATTACCCATTCTGTCATACGCCAGGCATGGTAAAACACAAGTTGGTTGTTCTTCAAACTGATGCATACCAATAGCAAGAGAAGCTCCATAGTGAGCAAGACAATCTGCCAAAAAATTCGATTCCCTGTATATATGCTTACAATGCACAGTCCACTCCCTATCTAACAGAGTTCTTACTCTATGAATTAAGCCCACATGGGTGACAGTAGTAGGAGTTTTGCCTTGAGCAAACTCTATAGCACATTTGCTATCAGCTTCTAACATCACCTTTCTCATCCCCAAGTCCCATGCTATCTTTAAGCTCATAGCAATTCCCCATAATTCAACCGCAGTGATTAAATAGGTCCCTATGTTCATAGCAAAACCCCTTATCCATTCACCTTTAACTCCTCTAATCAGACCTCCAGCAGAAGCTTAACCCGTTTGTGACACAAATGAGACATCTGTATTTAACTTAACCTATTAATCTCTAGGACATTCCTAACTAATCCATATCTTCTTTTTCTGAATAAAGGACATATGATTACCACTATATGCTATTACAATTTCATTTACTCTTTTATAAACCTCACCCACCATGTTACTAAGATGAGCTTCCTTCCCATTAAAAAAAAAAATCCTCATTTCTCCAAAACCAAAATAAAGAAATAGCAACTCCGAACAAGATATTTCATTTAATAACAAGCTTGTTGGATTTGTTAGTTAAGTTATGGACAAAACGACAGACTGTTTGATGAAACGCGGTGTCGTTGGTTGAAACGCAATGTCGTTTGCTGAAATAGAATAAATGATACGAGGTGTTTTAAGGCTTGAGCATGGCGGGAAGTTTGAAGCCATCCACTCTTCGTGCGACACGTGGGTTGGAATCTGGAGTCTTCTGCTTCTTCTTCTCAAGTTCTATGTGTTCTGTGTATATATATAGTTAGTTTTTAGCATCTTTGATTCACCAATTCTTTGTATAGACTTACTATGTTTTCATTCAATGGAAGTTCATTTTCCAATTTGTTCTTGTAGTGATTTCTTCAAATTGAAGAATTGTTTAGAGCTCAATTTAAAACATGTTGGTAAGGTTTGCATCCAGGCAATCCTTCAGCCCCATATTGAAAACTTAATGGCAACAATCAGTTAGGACAATCATTCTCCAAACTTACTAGCATACCAGCAATCTTGAATCACATGCAAACAACTCTCATTACTTGCACCACATCTATCACATATAGCATCTTCGTGAAGGTGGCACCGAACCAATTCTTATTTTGTAGGGAGACATTCATGCATCAGTTTCCACAGGAATAGGCAAATGTAATGTGGACCCTTCAAAGTCCAAACAAGGTCCCATTTCCTGTCTTTATTTTTCCATTCATTACCTTTAATAGCCTCATATGCAGATTTGGTGATAAATTTGCCTGAATTAGAAGGCAACCAGTAGCAAACATCATCACCATCACATTCCATTGGAGCCTTAATACCATCTATCAATTAAAAGGACAATTGTTAGGCAAAATTTGGTGGAATAAATTCCAATTCCACTGCCCATTCCCATCGGCATAATCCATGACTCTAGCATTCATCATATCTTCATTAATCGGTTCCACAACAATATCCATTAAAGGTCCTTGTCCAGGAACCCACACATCCTTCCAAAATTTAACCATTTTTCCATTTCCAATAATCCAACATCTCCTACTAATGGTATCTTTCCTAACGTTTCTGATAGCCCTCCAAAGCACCAAACCATTAGCAACATTAACATCTTCAGGAATTTCCCTTGCTTCCAACCCATACTTACGCCTTAAGACCTTAACCTAAAACAAGTCCTCCCTATCAACAATATTCCAACAAATTTTCATAATGAATGTTGTGTTCATAGCCCTTAAACTTTTAACACTAAGCCCTCCTTTAGCTTTAGGCTTAATAGAGCTCCATTTCACCAAACTAAGCTTCTTCTCCTCCTTTTTTCCTCCCCAAATAAATCTTCGCGTGACAGTCTCAACACTGTGACACACAACTCTAGGGAGTTTTGTTGATTACATAGAGTATAGTGTTATGAATTGAATAATTGAATTATCTAGGGTAACCCTACCTGCCATAGATAAATTTAAAGAGTCCCATCCACTCATTTTTTGCTTGGACTTTATCAATTATATCTTAGTAAGTAGCTTTACCAGCGTTGGAATGAAAGAGTGGCACGCCTAGATAACTTCCTAAGTCTTTAGTTTCCACAAATCCCAATTTCACTCGAATACTATTAACCTCTCTTCTTGGAACATTAGGTAGCGTCTTTGCTTCATTCACTTTACTTCCCGAAGCATTGCAAAAATTCATCATTACATTATGAATTACCTCAGCTTGTTTTATTAAAGCCTTCGCAATGATGAGGAGATCATCTACAAAAACTAAATGTTAAATAGTTAAGCCTTGTCTTCCCATCTTTATAGATTTCCAAGAACCCTTAGAAACCTCATCAATAATTCCATGACATAGCACAAAGATATAGGGTGATAGCAGATCACCTTATCTAATGCCTTTGGAAAATTTAAATTCCTTCATTAATTCCCCATTCCATAACACTTGCATAGAAGAAGAAGTGGTGCACTCCATAATGACTCTCACCATCTTAATTGGAAAGCCAATATCGAACAAAGTTAGGTGAATGAATACCCAACTTAATATGTCATATGCTTTCTCGAGGTCCACCTTGATTGCCATGAACCCTTTTGTTCCTTTCTTCCTTCTCATGTAGTGAACAATCTCCTGAGAAACTATGATATTATCTTAAATTATTTTTCTTGGCACAAAACTAGCTTGAGCTGAACCAATCAAATCGTGAAGAAAATTTTTAATTCTATTCACCAATATCTTTGTGACAATTTTATAGATAACTATACAAAGACTTATAGGCCTAAACAACTTAAGAGTAGAAATCTTATCATATTTGGGGATAAGAACTAAAAGGGTTTTATTAATATTACCTAGGATATGAGCATTGGTGAAAATCTCCTTCACCGTCTTGCAAACCGATCCTCCTACTATTCCCCATTAGCTTTAATAGAATAAAGCATGAATACCATAGACTCTTTGAGCCTTCAATGGTTTCATGTCAAAAATAGCCTTTTTAATCTCATCATCTGAAACAAAATTACATAACTCTTGCATCCCTGCCTCAGAAATCATAGGAAATTAATGATGAATATTATATGAGCATACCATATCCGATTCCTTGCTAAAAAGATCAATAAAAAAATTAGATATACTGTTCAAAATTAAATTGTTGTCCATCAAAACATTCCCATTGTTGTCAGTAATCTCTTCAGAGGCGTAAAAGAAATAAAATTGAAGAGATTAATAACATGAGCCTTGTGAAACTTGATAAACCACATATCATTACAAACACTGCGATCAAGTTTCTCCAACAGACTTCCCCTAAAATAAGTAATTTTTGTGCCAAGATCATACATTTTGTGAATGTTGAACCAATTGTTGAAATGTTTGCACACCCCACTACCTTTTATGGCTCCTCCTTTTTTTTATAAGTAACGGAGTAAAGAGTTGAAATCACCACCAACCAACCACAAAGTATCACATTGTTGCACGATTCTATTCAGATGATCCTATAGCTGTTTGTGAACTGCAGGATTAGGACTTGTATAAACATCCATAATAAGAAAATTATTATGACAATCATCCACCACATCAAAATGGATAAATTGTCTATTATTTTTTAGAATAGTTACTTGGATATCATCCCTGTATAGCAACCAAATCCCACCAGAGTGACGCACAACTTCCAATACATGTGATCTCTCCATCCCAACTTTTTGGATAATTTTATCCACTCTAATACCACAGACATGTGTTTCAAAAAAAGCAACCACCAATGGATTATGTTTTTGCTTAAGTAACTTCAAATTCCTCACAAAATTTTGGGATCCCGCTCCTTGATAATTCCAAAATAAAATACTTTGATCCATAAAAAACATAATGGTAAAAAGTAAAAAAGAAAGAGAATTCGATGCCATCAGACATCAACGCATCATCTTCTTCATTGACTAAATCCTAATAGTCATTAGCATTTGATCCTTCATCCATTTCCTGATCCACATATTCACTATCTCCCTCCGATTCTTCAACCTCCTTCTTATCATTCATATCGTCATTATCAAGTGGTTGAGTCTTCGTGTTGGTATCTTTCAAACTTTCCTTATTTCTTGAACACCCAGCTTTCATAGGGTCATCCATAGCCAAATTATTTTGTAATTGCAACCTCACCACCGAATTCTTGGCTTTATACAATATCATTAGGGCATGTATGGTTTTATATTGTAAAGGCATTTCAACTCGTGCATTGGTAACAAGAGCCGATTTTTATTTACCAGCTTGTCTATTCAATGACTTCAGAACTTGTTGGAATCTATTGGCTTCATAAGCATTAACTTGCTTGCCACGATATTGAGTACTAGTTGTGGGAAAAGTTTTTGCATGAGTTTGCATGGCTCCAACAGTTTTAGGATTGGAGCATTGTGGCTATTTCTGCTGCCCTTTACCTTTAGGCTTCATTAAACTATGTCTCTTTACCAAAAACGCCATTGTTCTCCCTATAGCTTCAACAGGCACATCACTATTTGGGTCACAATTTTCTTGGTCTCTATCCTCCTCATCATATAAAGCATTAAATCTGGAACCATTCAAATTCACCTCCCCTGCACCTTTCAAGTTCTCTATCTTCTTGTCAAATCCTTTCGTCCCTGGAGTTCTTCCCATCTTCTTTTCCACCATCCATGGCCTATAAACTGAATCATTCTTAGTTGTTCATCCACCTCATGTGTCTCTTCCTTTGATTCCTCCGTGTTCATAATTACAATACCAGCTTTAATTTCCCTCATGCACTCACCTCTTAAGTGGTTATACTTACCACATTTAAAGAAAATCCTTGGTAGACTCTCATAGTCAATGGCCTATTCCTTCCCATCCAGCATAAACTTTAGGCACAAAGGCTTGTTCAAATCAACTTCAATGGCTATACGAGAAAATTTTCCCATTGTAGTCGAGTCTGTGTTGTAGTCTATTTTACTTACCTTCCCAATCAAGTCACCTAAAGCTCTCAGCACCATTTTATGAAAAATAGTGGAAAGGCATTCCAGGCAATATAATCCAAGCCACTACATACTTAACCTTAGTATTAGAAATATCAAATTATGGTGTCCAAGCTGCTACTAGATAATGTCCCATAACCATCTAGGGTCCTTTCATCAAAGCATAAACCGTAGCTGTATCAGACATAAATCTGGTAAAGAAAAAGTCTTTCTCCTTATCAATCACATTATATTCTCCCATATTTGGCCAGATCTTCTATGGTCTATTGCACATGACCTTATAGCCGATTTTCTTCCCTAGAACATTCATAATGACTGAGTTTTTCCTTGGTTTAACTAGCTGTTTATGAATTTTATGGGAAAAAGCTATCAATGGGAAAGGTCCCGATTTATCCACCCTAACATCCTCAATACCCATCTCAAATCAGTCTCTGAACCATAAATTCTATCTTTCACTGCTTTCACCACTTGCATTAGCTTATCCCTAAAAGACATAGGTGAGTTCTCATTCATACCCAGGTCATCATCATCTTGAAACTGGGTGCGTTTAGGGCTCGATCCACCGCAACCAACGGCGACAAATGCTTATTTTTACTTTCAATATTAGTTAGGTTTTTCGTATTTGTGTTCAACCCTATTTTATCACAAGAGTTTTTTTCCTCGTAAAATATGACAATGCTTATTTTTAACTATAAATTTGACAATTTTCCTGTTGAATGCTGATTATAGTATTCCCTGTCATGTAAGAGCATCTCTAATGGTACTCTTTAAAATAAAGAGAATATTTTGATTAATAGAGAACATCTTAAATCATTTTTAAATTTAAAGATTAAATAAATTTACTTAATATAAACTCTTTATATTTTACTTTTTAGTATTCAATGTTAATGGTAAAAGGAAAGAGAAAAATAATTTTTTCAAAATATCAACCAATAAAAAATAAGATAAGAATTATTAATAAAAATGTATATTAACTATATTTTAAATCGTTTTAAATAGAGAGTGAATTTTGACTCTCCAAATGTAGAGAGTCAAACTTACTCTCTAATTTATAATTTAAAGATAAAGAGTGCGATGCAATTTATTTTCTTTCAAACACTCTTTATAATAAAGAATTTACACTAGATAAATAATGGATTGGAGATGCTCTAACAACATTAAGCATCTCCAATAGTGATCTTTAAAACAAAGAGTATCTTTGAAAAAGTAGAGAGTATGTTTACATATAAAGAGTTAAGTAATTTATTCAATTTTAATAGGCTCTGTACAATTAAGTTCTTCATTTTGACTTTTTTTCATAAACATAATATTTTAAAAAAAAAGGTTTCCAAAAAAATTATTGAACATTAATATGTAATTTTCTACCTTTTCCTTTTGTATCATTTCCCTGCTTATCTTATTTTTTCTCATTTTCTTTCCAAAAGAATGTGTACAAGTTAGGAATGTATTTAATATGATTTGGAATAGAAAGTCAAATTTAGCTCTCAAAATATAGAGAGTCATTTGGCAAAAGAAAAAATATGTAGAGAGTTAAACTAACTATCTTTTTATAATATAAAAAATAAAAAACCTATTGAAAACATATTTTTCTGATTAATTCTCTAAAATAGAGAATTTAGGCCCATTTGTTTTTCTTAAAAGAAAGGCCAGAAATAAGAATGAAAATAAATGATTTTTATTCCTACTCCTTGTTTTGTAAAAATTTACTAAAAAATGGAATTGTGATTCCCCTATTTAAGGGAATCACTATTATTCTCAACCACCTAAAGAAACAAATTTCTAATCTAATAGGAATGAAATCTAATGTTTTTTATTTATTAAATTTATAATTAGATTATTTAAAATATAAAATATTATAAAATATAAATAATAAAATATTAAAAAAATATTAATTATAAATATTTAAAATAATTTAAATTAAAATAAAAATTAATTTTTATTTTCAAATAAGTATTAAAAATATGAAATAAAAATAAAAGAATTAATGTAATTATTTTAAATTAATATTTAATAAAAATATTTTTTGATTCCTATATTAAAAAATTAAAATTTTTTTATAAGATTTTGATTCCAGTTCCTTATTTTTACCACTGAACCAAACATTTTTAAAAAATAATCATTCTGTTTTTAATTCCACTCCATTCCATTTATGATTCCGATTCTCGCATTTAAAACAAACAGACCCTAAGTTAAATAAAGATACTATTAGATATGCTCTAAAAGCATTCTTAGCGGTGTTCTTTAAAATAAAAATCATATTTTGAATAATAAAAAGTATCTTTCAATATAAAGAGCAAATAAATTCACTTAAATCTAATGATCTCTTTATATTTCACTTTTTATTGCATAAATAGGCTTAATATTTATTGATGAAAGAAAGAGAAAATTAATTTAAAAAAAATCAACCAATAGAAAATAAAATAATCATTATTAGCATTAAATAATTAATTATAATTTATATAGAGAGTGAATTTTAAGTATCTATATATAGAGAGTCAAATTTACTCTATTCTCTATAATTTAAAATTAGAGAGTAGATTTGTAAACTATTTTATTCAACTACTCTTTATAATAAAGAATATTGATTGAATAAATAGTTGATTGAGAATACTCTAATAATTTTAAATAAAAATTGATCTCAAATTAATGTCTTTTTTTTTTTTTTTAATGTATATACATATAAAAAAAGTCATATACTGTCAGACCAAGTCACTCTGTTAAGAAGAAGTTGGACTATTTATCACCTACTTTTCTTTTGACTATAGAAATTTAAATTTAAACACCATTTGAATTTAATTTAATTTTTGAACTTGCAACAGACGCAACTCTACACTTCTACCATTTTTATTATAGCATGGTCATATGTGAAAGGTATATAGTTTTTCTAACAATAATACAAAAAAGTCAGCCATTAAGACACTTAAAACAGGAGGAAAGTAATAAAATAATATACAGCTATGTGAACAAAAAGAAAACAAAATCACTCTAATTCATCAAAAGTTCAAAACTATTGTACTTTTAAGAAAAAATTATGGAAATGTCAAAATCAAGGGCTCTAATTAATTATTAAGGTCTTTGAAAAGAAGAAACAGCAGATTAAAATAATAATTAATTATGCTATAATAACGTAAACATGATAGTATAATTTATATTAGAGACTTGTATGCATAATTATTAAGATGTGTTCGTGTCCAATTTCATGTTAAAGAAACAGAGAAAGTAACCTAATTTAACAAAATATTACCCATTTTAGGACTTTTTTTTTTATTATTAAAAGGCTAGAGGTTTAGGAATGTGTTAGAAGACGTTCCAATTAGGTTGACACACTGACACACTAACATACTAACAGAACCAACATCATGTTACTTAACTTCAATATTATTAAAAATCAAAATAAAATAAAGAATACAAAAATTAGGACAATAATTCAACCTTGAAGACCAAAATAGTCTAACCAAAGAGTTGGTTTTGGTATGTAAGGAGAAAATATGGCTCACCTACCCATCGCTATTTCATTTAAATTTTTTTATTTAATTATTAGAAAAGTGTAATATGTGGAAATCACAATTTAAATAATACAATATAGATAATTCTTTTTTTTTTAACATTTCTTATCAAATTAATAATAATTCATGTGATTTAAAAGAGTTAAAAAACTCAAATATGAAACCTCTCATTTCTTTTCTTTTCGCCTTTATCTATCTATCTATCTATATATCTATCTATCTATATCTATACTATATATAAAAGTGGTTAAGTGAAGAGGACATGCAAAATTATCGAAACACCCTCGTATTTTTATATATAGTATAGATAATATATAAGGCTATTTTGATTATTTTATTCTTATTAAATAATTTATTTATTATTAGCATGTAAAGATAATATAAATATTTAATAATTTATTAATTAAATAATAAATTAATTATTTATTCGACAACTAAAGTGATATTTGATAACTTAACTTAATTCTATTCAGTACTTAAAATAAAAAATTTAAGCACTTAATCTTTTTAATTCTATTTGATAACTTTTACTTAAAAGTTTAAATTTATTCAGAAACTACTTAAAATGATAAGTAAAATTTTTAACTTAAAATTTGTGTTAATTGCAATAAGAGATCAAAATTTAAGATATTTTTACAATTTTAAATATATATAATATCACTTATTTAATTAAACACTTAAAATTCAATAATCAATTTTCAGCTCTTAATTTTCAGTTTTACTAAATGTCACCTAAGTTTTATTAGGAATCTACTAATTTGGTTTTGTAGATACCCACAATTAAAAAAAAAAATGTTTTTTGATTCTTAAAAAAAAAGCTATTTTTCGTTAAACATTTGCAAAAAGGGTAATAAAAACAAATGCTAATTATAACTCATACGCTGAATAAAAAACTAGACCAATTAATTTGGCAAAAAAAAACTAAGCCAATCAAACATAAGTGACACATTATGAACTCTCAAAAAAATTTATAACTACTATACTAATTATTAGGCAGAAAAGAAAAACTATACTACTAATTGAATTGATATAATTTAGTATAATTAATAAATATTTATATTATAGTATTTTTTTGGGGGGCAAATGTTTATATTATAGTATTATATGAAAAAAAACAAATGTTTATATTATATTATTAATAAATATAGCTTATTCACTTTTTTTTTAAAAAAATTAAGACTTACACTTGAGGCCTAACTCAAGTGGTAGAGATTTCGGATTCGAACCTTCTTTTTCACATTAGGTAAGATTTTGCCTATATGATTCATGTTAAGAGAATGACTATCATTGTTGTGTAGTTCGCGACACATTGGGCTCTCTATTGTATTTTTTTTTTTTTAAAAAAAAACTTATTCTTTATATTACTTAGTTGGAATTGAGATTAGTTTTTATTACAAAAATTATAATGGTTCAATTTTTTTTTTTTTAAAAATCAATCTTGCTTATGCCTATATTTATCAAGAAAATAATTTTTATAGATGTGTAGTTATAATTAGCATTACAATGTTATAAAAAAAATCTAACAAATTCATTATATTTATCATATAATTTTATTTTTTTAAGAATATTTTAAAGACAATTTTAATATGAAAAAATGCAATTGGATGGTTCAACTTCGGGGTGAGAAAACTGCACACTGTTTATAATAGTTTAATTGGAAAGGTCGACCAAAATTATCAAGCACAAAATTTTTTTTTTTTACAAATTATACAATACTGAATTAAAAAGAAGAAAACATACATATAATTTTTTTATATAAATTTCAAATATAATTTTAATATGACATTGTCATGGAATTTTTAATTTATTATTTTTAATATAATTTTAATTAATTATATAATTATTTTTTAAACTGTAGATTTGACGAGACATATTATTAACATGCGGATTTACTAATATACGAGATTAATCTCGATCAAAATCAAAGTTATTAAATTATAATATTAATCAACATCAAAATTATTATTATTAATGACAATGATGAGTATAATCCAAATTCATTTAAGTATACAAAAAGCTATAAGTTGACATATATATTTATTTTATCAAATAATATATAACATATGATATATCTTCTTTTTTTTTTTATTATTATTTAATAATAACATGCTATTAAATTAATCATATAAGGAGACACATTATCAACCTGCGAAGTATATTATTTAAAAAAAAAAAAAAAACCTAGTTAATCAAAATGCACCTAAGGCCAATTTGAAATTTCATTTAAATATTGAAACCTGTCTGTACCCGTGAGAACTCTCCTATACTTAAACAACAAGTTGTGATGATTAAGAACTTTGAGGAAAAAATAAAATTCTTCTCCAATTATAATGCAGCATTTTTATATGAAAATCAAACGGTTTGACTTGATGAAACACAAAGCTCCTTCAATACAGACTTTGTGACCTTTAGAATTTACTACATGAAATGTATTGTCTTAGCCTAACATGAAAATAGATAAAAAAACTGATTAATAAATAAATAATTTAAGATGAACTTTCTCTAACTTAATTATTAGACTTAATATACTTAATTATCTTAACCCTTATCACCTACCATTACAAGACAGCTTTCTATATATGAAAGGGATTATGCATTTCACATGCTATGGGTGGCCTAGGAGGTTGTTATTAACTTCCCAATTTCTTTTTCAATTTTAATTTTAGTTAGTAAAACCAATTGTCAATTGAATTAGCCATTTGATGCTTTAGTAATTATGGATTTGCTTAATTAGTATTAAAGTCGAAAACATTTCTTGACATGCTATTTTAATTAAATAAAGATTATTGTTTGCTCGGACTGCTAAATGCAAGTTTTCAAGTTACTAAAAAAAAAAAAAGAAACCCTAATGCTTTCTATCGACGATTCCATTGAGAAACCTTTCCAGCCGCCTTTGCTGGATGGCCGGAAGAAGAAAAAGGTGAGAATTAGATCTGATGGCGAGGAGGAACTTGACTATTTGGATGATAATGAACCCAAAGAATCATTCAAAGAAAAGTTAATGAAGAATGAAGGTGAACAAAAGGGAATTAATTCAGAGATATTCTCTAAATCATATTTGCAAATGGAACTTGAGGATAATGAAACTGATGTGAATCAGGCAACTGGGGGAGAGTCTTCACAGAAGAGGAAGGTGGCTTCTTAAACAAGGAAGGATTTCTTGGATAAAGGTATTATCGTGCAAAAGCTTGATAGGATCCCTTCAATCTCCTTTTTGGAGGAGGCTAAGGAAAACCTAACAAGGCCATGGAAGACTTGTATTGTGGTTAAGATGATTGGACATAATATTGGATACAAAGCCTTGTGCAACAAAATACAATCCCTTTGTAATTCAATTGGTGCATTTAAGGTGATAGATTTGAAAAATAATTACTTTGTTGTTAGATTTGAAAATACTTCTAATTATCACCATGTTCTATTGGTTGGCCCTTGGGTCATCTATAGGCATTACTTGAATGTAACACCTTGGGACCCTAAATTTGATACCAAAAACCTGCACCCGATGTTTATGGTGGCTTGGGTTGAATTTTCGGGGATGGCCTTACATTTTTATCACAAAAAGTGTTGACTGATATTGTTGGTTTGATAGGCAGGTTTCTTCATGTTGATTACAGTATTTAGGATAATCATAGAGGAAAATTCGCTAGAGTTGCAGTGGAGATTGATGTGACGAAACCCTTGTGCTCAAAGTTTCTCAATGATGAGAGACTGCAATCAGTTGAATATGAGAAGATGCCTTGTATTTATTTTCAGTGTGGTCTTTTTTGTCATACCATGGATGTGTGTCCTAACAGTAAGGAGAAAGAGACAACAATGGCTATTGATACTGACATTTCTAAGGCTTCAGGAGTCAATCATGAGAAGGGTGAAGAAAAATGGAAGGAAGTTGCCTTAAGGACAGATCTGAAAAATAATGATTATAGGGAATGGATGCATGCTCCTAGGCAGAAAAGAAGAAACAATAATTAAAAAAAAAGGAGGGAATGCTAACTCCAAAGGAGATCAAAACAAAAATTGAGTTATTGGGGGTTGTTTTGTATCTTTGGTGGAAGATCAAAGAGAGAATAATGAAGATTTTGTTCCAGAAATGATAGAGGCAGTACTTGATTCCTAAGTCGTAGGAATGAGCAAGGGGAATAACGTGAAGAAATTTCAGAATGATATGAAACATAGAAACAAACAAAAAATGTTGTCTAAGAACCAAAAGATGCAAAACACTATCGTTTCAAGGAAGAAGAGTAATTCCAAGGCATGTCAGCCTGCTATCTTTTTGGGACAGCACAGTAAGATGCCTCAACATGTAAGGAAAAGAAATGTGCTTCAGGGGAAGGGAAATCCATTACCATTTTGAAAGAAGGGAATGTAGATATACAAGCAAAAGATCTTAAAGATCAATGTATTGCCATTCTAAGGGAACATTCTGAGTCTAAACAAAACATCTTAAATAATTTGAACCCTTAACCACCTAATGGCAGTGGGAGGAATGAGGATAACCTGAAGACTACTGATGGGAAGGTTCTAAATAGACATAAGAATTCAATGGTTATTATTGCTTCTCCTCAGGCGAACAAGGGTGGAGTGAGAGGAAAAGAAATTTTCAGAGAGTAGCCCATGGATATTGATTTTGATCTCAAAAAACCTCCAGATAGGAACAAGTCTACTAGGATGCAGTTAAGGAAGAATCCCATATATATAAAATCGGCTATTTTGCCTAATCACCATACCAATACAATACCTATTTCTGACAAAATCATCTTTTCTCCTACAATGATTGGGAAAAGCAACTATATTACTGAAAAGGTTAGTATTACTGGAGTGGCGAATATGGTTAATAGGAATGAAAATATGCTCACAGAAGATGTGGAGGAAGTTGAGGAAGATATTGATGAATTTGGGTAGAAAGAAGAGGAATTCCTCAATCCATACATGACAACATGATAAGTTCCCTTTCTTATCTTTTCTCTTATTGTTTTTAATGGATTTGTCTACGTTGAGTTAGAACTACCAAGGGGTAGGAAAAAAACTTTCTCTCTTATTTCTAAAGATTTGTCTATTAAACATAAGTCTAACTTCATGTTTATATGTGAACCCAGAGTTGGTGGTGAAGGGAGAATACGAGCCGCGCAGCGGAAGCAAGAAAATCAAAAATCCGATATAACTTGAATTTTTATTTTCACAACTTTTGTAAAATGAGTTTCCATGTTAAAACTCTTTTAACATGGATGGTTTAGTTGTTCATTAAACTCTTTAATGAACATCTAAACCTAGGTTTGGATCCATAATCTCAATCAAGGATTCTTTAGGCAATTATTATGCAAAACACAATTATAACTTTGAAGGGTGTTTGTAGTATCAAATACCTTAACTCCCTCCTTCGTTAAGCTCCTCAAGTGTGAAGCCTCTAGCTTAACTCACACCAAAGATTTTCTAAGGCTTGTGTCTCCTTCCTGTTCAAGAAGCTTGAACCTTCTCTCTTGGTTGCCCATATATTTGATTATTGCTTCTTTGTTGAGAACTTCAGACTCTTAGGGATTCTTGGACCAAGACCCTCCACCCACTCCTTCACAAGGTAATAAAAGAAGAGTTTATGGTAAAAGAACTCTTCTTCAAAGATTAACTCACTCTCTTTACAAATGGTGTGGTGTTAGGTATTTTTTATCTCTACAACTCAAGTTTCTATCTCTAACACTTAGGAGAAATGCTTAAGGTTGTGTGAGGTCCCGCTCGAATGGCTCGCAGGATTTTCCCTGAATAGTGCACCTGTGGGCCTTACAGCCCTGAGGAAACCTTTCAAATTTCGCTTTCATAGGTGTCACGGATTGTGGATCGGGTTCCCACATTTGTGCCTCCACATGTGTCCGTTGGTGTACACATCACACGTGAAGTGTTATAGTCGCCACTTAACCTTTTATAAAAATCTATTTTATTCTAAGGTAGTTAAGAAACTTTTTTTTTTATTATTTATTTAACTCCATTTTAGAAAAGATTTAATTTCTACCCAATTGGATAAGTTGTTCTTTTTGGAACCAAATGGTGTTCAGGGGTTCGTGATTTGAAAAACATTTTAACAAAAATAGTTTTGTACCATTTTAATTAGAACAACATTTGGCCTAAGAAAATCATGCAAGTTTAGTTAAAATAATGATTTTCATGTATGCATAAGCATTTATATCAGATGAATGCATGAGCATGCTAGTTATGCAAATGACATCCATAAAGCGGTAAAGATAAGCAATTTTGCCAGGGGTCCTTCCTTTAGCCAACTTCAATTTTTAAGGAAGGCACAACACCCTAAAGAAAGCAGTGAAAATTAATAAAATGAAAACTAATAAACCAGGGGTTCTGCCCTCAGTCTTATGATCAGGGAGGAGCACACATTCTCCAAATCCATACATCACATGAACAAACAAAACATAAACAGATTGTATAATAAACAAATACCACAACAGAAAAGTAGAAAATAATAATATTCGAACTTTTTTAAATAAAATAAAGAAATAAATAGTGAAAAATAAAAGAAAAATGACTTTGGAGTTAAAGCCATAAAAGGCTTGCCCTGAGTATCCTTTTGAATGGAAATAAAATCCCACGGTGTTCTCCCTTCTCGCGAAGGGGATGTTTTAGTAACAATGGGGTGGTTTGGATATTCATTAGTTAATTGATTTTAGATTTGTAAAAACAATTAACCGTATAGGCTATTAATCAATTCTGAACTTGATTAGTGAAAATTGAGTTTTGATTATGACTTGTACCTAATAGATTTTAGGTTTTGGTTGATTTTAATTATGAAAATGATTTTCCATAAAATTTTCTTAAATCAGTGTCAAAGGGCTTAAATAAGTATTCTGATAAACATGCCTTAAGTTTGAATTAAATGACTTAAAATA
>CAOJBK010562409.1:0-12761 GCA_948294925.1 Codiaeum variegatum | reverse complement strand
CGATAAATCCAATTCATCACGTCAAATTATAAATTTCATTGTTCGTTTAAAATTTGTTTTTTGAAAAATTATAAATTTCATTGTTCATTTAAATTTATTTTTTGACTTAAGTTCGAATTGATAATGTAGATGAACACAGTTCGTCACATCACATTATAAATTTCATTCTCCTTTTAAAATTTATTTTTCAACTTGAGTTCAAAGTGATAATCTAGACGTCATATTATAAATTTCATTCTCCTTTTAAATTTAATTTTTCTACTTGAGTTCGAAGTGATAATCTAGGTGAATCTAGTTCATCTCATCATATTATAAATTTCATTTCCTTAAAAATTATTTTTCGACTAGAGTTCAAACTCGCAATATGAATGAACCTAGTTCACCATATCAAGCTATCAATATTTAAAAAAAAAATTATTTTTCGACTCGAGTTCGAACTTGCAAAATTACACTATTTCCATCAATATTTTTTGTGTTAATTCTTAAAAATTTTTACAGAATGGAGTTTAGCGAATGCTCAAGGTGGAAATGAAGTACCAAAAGTAGCAGACTTTTTAGGAGTGAGCAAATCAGAAAATCTTCATCATCATCATCATCAATCAGAGATCGTACCATACAATCAACTTCATCATCATCAGACGACAAATGAATCTGATTACATTTTCTCAACCAGTAGTCTAGTGCCAGTGAATAGCACTATATTAGGCGCGACCACAGCTAATAATAACTATGAGTTTCAAGAAAATGCTAACAATTTACAATCTTTAACGTTGTCTATGGGCAGTGCTAGTGGCGGCAAGGCTTCTACGTGTGAAACTAGTGGTGATAATAGTACTAACACTGTTGAAGCAGCCACGGCGGCCGCCGCCCCGAGGAGGACTTTGGATACCTTTGGTCAGAGAACCTCAATTTATCGTGGTGTAACAAGGTGAATATATATAAAATTAATGCTTTTTTTAAGCTAAATTTTCTTAAATATTTTTTTTAATATATTTATAAATGTTTATGCGTATATAGACATCGATGGACTGGAAGATACGAAGCTCATTTGTGGGATAATAGTTGTAGAAGAGAAGGTCAATCCAGGAAGGGACGACAAGGTAATTTAAATTTCTCGTAATGTAACGTAATTAAATGATTTTTGTAAAAAAAATTATTTAATTATATTGTATTACATTTCATTAAATCTTATCAAAATTCACATTTAATTTTTTTTTCCTAATCCATTTCATTTTCTTTTTATTTATAATAAAATACTAACACTTTCTGTTTATTTTCATGTGTGCTCTAATGCTTCATTTGCAGTCTATTTAGGTAAGTGATTTTTTTTTCTCAAATCTTTTTTTATTTATTCTTTCTATCATAATTTAAATTTATTGAATAATATAATTTTTATGATCAGGTGGTTATGATAAAGAAGAAAAAGCAGCTAGGGCTTATGATTTGGCTGCATTGAAGTATTGGGGTACATCAACTACCACAAATTTTCCTGTAAGTTTATAAAATATTTACTTTTGAATTATAATAAATTTAAAATCTTTAATTAAGAATTATTTTGAATGTATTTTTGTTTTTTAGATAAGTAATTATGAGAAGGAACTTGAGGAGATGAAACACATGACAAGACAAGAGTTTATTGCCTCAATTAGAAGGTAATTAATTAAAAATTTTAATTCTATTGAAATTAAATGTTAATTAACATAATTTTTAAACTCATAAACATTTTCTTAATTACAAATCACAGGAAAAGCAGTGGATTTTCAAGAGGAGCATCGATGTATCGCGGAGTAACTAGGTAAAATTTTAAGCATAATTAAGACTTTAATCACTTTTAATTATTCTTTTTAATGTTAATCACATTAATTAGGCATCATCAACATGGGAGATGGCAAGCAAGAATTGGTAGAGTAGCTGGAAACAAAGATCTTTACCTCGGAACATTTAGTAAGTCTTGTCAATATCAACAAATTAATTCTGTCACTAAAAATCTGTCGCTATTTTGCATTTTTCTTACTGTTTGCGTCGCAAAATGTCAATAAGTTAATTATGTCACTAAAAATCTGTTGTTATTTTTGCATTTTTCTGCTATATATTGTATAAATTTTCAAAAAAATTCTGTAATTTAAAAAAGTTTCTGGCTCCGTCACAGGTACCGAAGAGGAAGCGGCAGAAGCATATGACATAGCAGCAATAAAATTTAGAGGATTAAATGCAGTAACAAATTTTGATATGAGTAGATATGATGTGAAAAGTATACTTGAAAGTAACACATTACCAATAGGAGGAGGAGCAGCAAAAAGATTAAAAGAAGCACAAGCAATTGAATCAAATAGAAAAAGAGAAGAAATGATAGCAAATTCAAGTAGATTACAAGCTTATTCATTAATGCAATCTTCTCAATTTGATCAACCACAGCCATTGTTGACCTTACAAAATCATGAGATTTCACAGTATGGAACAAATCAAGATGGGTCATTTCATTCAAATTATCTTCAAACTCAGCTTAATTTACAGTCTGGGACTGGTAATTATGTTCAACATGGTCAGAGTCCTCAGTTTTATAATGGGTATTTGCAAAATAATCCTGGTTTGTTTCATGGGTTGTTTAATATTGGTGGTTCTTCATCTTCAATAATGGATCAGAGTCCAAGTGGTGGTGGGTTTTTGGTTAATGGGCTTGGAATGGGCTTGAATAGTTCTGGGCCTAGCCCAGTTAGTGGCCCAGAAGAGCTTGCTTTAGTTAAAGTTGATTATGATATGCCTGGTAATGGTGGGTATGGGAGTTGGTCTGGAGATTCTTCATCAGTTCAAGGTTCAAATCCAGGAGTTTTTACAATGTGGAATGATTGAAAAAACAAGGGATAATTATGGGTTTTTGTTTTTAATTAAAGCTCTATGTATGAACAATTTAAACAATAAATTCAGGTTTGATTATACTTCACCTTAAAAGGGCTATGAAGTAGGACTGTTCATAATTCGGATCGGAATGAAAAATTAAACGAACAGGTCTAGACTAGACCGGATCGGTTATTATTCGTTCCGCTCTTGTCTTGCTATGGAGAATATCTTCATGTATAAAGTTTGGCAGTCATCAAGTGGTCCCTAAGAATTTCTTGAATCTACTCTCTGGATTTATAAAAGAAATTTCTGGTAGGGAAAAAAAATCTGTTTTTCACAGGCCATAAAATGAATACCTTGAACCTGTTTCTCAACACATGATATTTTCATGTAGAATAAGACTTGTAGAATAGCTTGTGCAAATAAAAGCATTAAGATATAGGATTGCAAGCCATAAAATGAGATTCAAATGACACCAAATTAATGCCATGAAAGCCATAATTAAAATTTACAAAGATACGCGACATGAGCGTTCATAGATGACTTCCATTTTAATCATCTAGAGATTGCACAAGCCAATTCGACGTCCTAGCAGAGAAATGCCATATGAAACAAGGATGACACATTACAAACGTAACCACGACAAAGTCCATCAAACCAGCACAGATCACACGACATAGAGTGTTCTTCATACAGCAGAGATTGTCCTACGCTGTCTTGCTTCCCATATGCAGCAATACAAAAAGGACAAACTGATACGATATACTTGGCCAACTCAGAAGCCTTGATCCTCAAATTTTGGATAAATTAAACTTTTTTGCACTTCATATTTTATATCTTATCAAGCTTCTCTGCCTTGACAACCGGGTTGGCTTTAGCTATAGCCTCACGAGCAGCATTACGATAGTCAAATGGACATTCATGTTTGTCTGAGTAACGATGAGAAGCACAGAAAAGGTTACCACATCGACACTTGAATACTGTTAAACCAACCCGTTTTTTGCAAGTGGTGCACCGACTTGGACCCTCTTTTGGCTTTGCCTCAAGGTTCTCCCTCGAAGCACTGGATGGTTGTACAGAGATGGTTTTCGACTCAACTGTATTCACTTGAATATCAACAGTGTCAACAACGATAGGTTGCCCCATGTTACTGTTTGATGATCCATTCACAATAGTTCCTGCCGATGATGCAGCCACCTTAGCCTGTTCTTGTTTCAAGAGCATATCTTTGTGGCACTTTGAACACATGTTCATTGTTGCGGCGCTTCCGAAGAAGCCGCAATTGTTAATGCATAACATTGGCCGTTCAGGAGGAGCTTGGCATCCTGTCTCATCATGGTCCATCTTTACCCCTCCTATACCAAAAGCATCAAATATGAGACGAGGAAAAAGATTACTCCCTCTATTCTCAAATAACAGTCCATTTTATTTTCGTGCCTAAGTTTCAAAAATTAATTTATAAAAAAAATATTTTAAATTATAATATAAAATATATATCAATACGTTTGTTTCAAAAAGTATTTTCATAAGATTATTGTGTTATAATTTTTTATTGATATATTTTAAAAATAATTGAAGATTAAAGTTCGACATTAATAAGCATAATGGACTATTATTTCATAATGGAGGGATTATATCAGAAGAATGAGTGCCTCCACTCCACCATCAATGTACAAAAAATGATGAACACATGCAAAAGATATACATTAAAATTAGTACTAAAAAAATCTATGTATTGTTCGTATACTTTTTGAAAACAATTGTATAAATGAAATACGCAAGGCCCATTCTTTTCGATTAACTCATGGTGGAAATATCTTATATGATAAACTATACTAGTCTTCTTCACATCCTTTTACGCTTCACAACACCAAGCATCGTGTATCCAAAAAAAAGGTCATAGACTGCATGTAATATTTGCATCATCCACTGCAAAGTACTTCACGTTTGACATAACACAATTTTCAGACTCTGAAAAGAAATTGCAAACTAGTTTCCGTAACAAAACATGTCAGAAACCTATTAACTAATGTTTTTCCTAGTATAAATAGAATCCGAAAAACAAACACAAACATTGCACACAAAGAACAAGTTCACCAGTGGACAGAAAACCATGATTGAATTACTAGCAATACATTATGGGGGTGTTTGGTTCAACAAATGGGAATGGAATGGAATGTTAGGTATGGATTGAGAATTTTGGGAAATAGGATAGGAGTGGGATTTCATGGGTTTGGGGAGTAGTTTGATTCCCTCTAGAATCAAACTCCATACCAAAAGAGTCCAACCAAACATAAACACCCCCGAAGAAACCGCACAAACCCGTAATGTTATGTATAAACTATAATCAATTATCAAAGTGAAGTTTGTATACATATTTTCTATTTTAGTTAGTGACACTAACACAATATGGTAGAACACCGTCAAGCAATAGCAAACCCACACATAGATGAAATGTGGAAAATACCCCAAATTAATTTTTCTTTACATCCTCATCCTCAAGCTCACCCAATCCCTACACAAATGAGACAATCCAAACCAATAACTACAACTACAGCCAACTCAAATCAACACCTAGCAGAAAATCTCAAATCTAACCCATTCAGATGATAATTAAGTGCATCTTGTCCCCCAACAAAACAAATACTTTATCTTTTTGATTTAATTGTTCTTATAGAACCAAAATTAAATCAAAACATACAAAATTGAGCTCAACCAAGAGAGATAATTGTGTATCAAACACACAAAGACTCTAGCTTTTTCACATAATTATCCTTACAGAGCTAAAATTAAATAAAAAACACTTAAAATTATGTAAAATTCAGCATACCCAAGAGGGATAATTGTCTATCAATTGATATATACGCTACAAAACATATGAATATATATATAAACAAAGTCTAACCTTATTAATTATTAAAAATTAATAACCTTGAGCTGATCTCTTAGCTCAAAACAGCATCAGATAAGACCTGCTTTAATAAAATAAACAACAAAAACAAAAATCAATTCAACAAATACAAAAAGAACTCAACTTTACCAAAAAAAAATTTTTTTAAAAATCAGATTAAGAGATCAAAAACCCTAACCTCCGAAAAATTACCAGATCGCCAAAGACAGGAAGAGAAAGAGGCGTTTGGTGAGTTGCCTTTCTCTTTTAGAAGTAGAGAGTTGTTTCTCTCTCTAAAAATTTTGCTTTTGATTTTTTAAAAAGGCCTAGTGTCTGCCAACGAACGATCTTTATCGATGAGAGAGAATACGTGTCGATTTTTTATTGGTTGGACGTGTAAACAATTGGTTTCCTGTTTTGTCCTTCGGTTAGAAATTATATCACGGTTTTGCCATTTTTAAGGTGAATCGGTTAGTAGGCGTGAAAGTGAAAGTTGTTGTCGCGGTAAAATGACGCTGTAAATTTTCGGTCCAATTCTTAAGGCTCACTATAAAATTTGGGCTTCTGAGCCCATTTTTGTCTAGGCTTTAGTTCTTTGTGGCTAACTTATTTTGGGCCTTGTTGTTTTTGCATTGGCCATTTTTTGGCCTATGCATTTGCCAATTATTGATAATAGCTTCTTCTTTTTTTTAAAAAAAAAATAATAATTGGATATCATTACCTTTTTTTTTTTTTTTTTTAATTATAATTGTTTCTTTTTCTAGAATGTAAAGACATGCCTGCTTGATCAAAGTTGAATTTAAATTTCAAATTTGAATCTCCTCTTTTATACTAGATTTTTATGACAGGTGTGTTGAAAAATGACTATCCCTACCATGTTTAGTCACTCACTAAATTTGAAAGCTTACTATCTTCTGTTTTATAAAAACAAAAACTAAAATTTGAAAATAAGAATTTATTATTTATTATTTTCTATTTTTTTGTTTTTAATTTATTTTTTAATAAATAAGAAATAAATTTTAAATATATATATTTTTTAATATGAAAGTTTCGGCGAAAGATGTTGTTCACGGATCAAAACTGGGTAGATGAAATGGAGAGTACTTATGGAGTATTATGTGATCAAAAGATTCAACATAAATTAAAAGAACAATTTTATTACATTGCGTGAGACCCGTTATGATGTACTGGAGTGAGTGTTGAGTATAAAAGCATAACAAGTATCTAAACTTAGTGTGGCGGAAATGAGGATGCTAAGATGAATCGGCGGCCATACTAGAATGGATAGGGTCCGTAATGAGTATATCAGGGATAAAGTCGGAGTTGCCCCTATAGAAGACAAGTTGAGAGAAGCGAGACTAAGATGGTTCGGACATATGCAACGTAGACCTTTAGATACACCGATTATAAAATTATAACACCTTAGAGTAGATGTAAGTAAAAAATGAAGAGGTAGACCTAAACTAACTTGGAGTAGAGTCATTTAACATGATCTTAAATTCTTAAATATTTATGATAATATAGTTCACGATCATCCCGAGTGGAGAAAGTGAATTCATATAGCTGACCCCAATTATCTTGAGATTAAAATTTTATTGAGTTAAATTGTATATTTTTTAATAATATTTTTAAAAAATTTATAGTGATGCTGAAGTGACCTTAAATTTTTGCTTATTTCATTCTTTTTTATCTCTTTCAATAGTCTGTTAATGTCTATTAGAATGTTGAGAGTAGGTTGGGTGGATTGGTGTTTTCCCACAGCTACCACTAAAGTATACATTATATATATACAAATCATGTAAAAGTAACAACATGCCCATAAACATCTAGTAAAAAAGAAGAAAAACATTCAATCTTTTATACTATAATTTTAATAAAATTTTTACAAATAATTTAAAAAAAAAAAAAAAAGAGTGAAAAAATTGGAAATTTCATAATTTCAGTTAAGAAGAGATGGTGACATACCAACAACTATGTGGTAATGATATGATACAACTAAGAATCCCAAAGTGTAAGTAATGCCTTTGCCTTTCTAATTTTAAAACTGTGATTGGCACAACTGTCTTTCTTCTTTGCTTGCTTTTGCCTCAAAATTCCTCTTTTATTTCAATTTTCTTTAAAAAAAATTATTTTTCTTCATCAAATTTATAATCTTTCTTGATTTTTACCAATTCAAGAATTAACATTTCTTGAACATTTTTTAAAAATCTTTCTTGAGCTTAAAAAATCAAGAATTAGCATTTCTTGCAAGATTTTTTTTTTAAAAAATTTTCAATAAATGGCATTGTTTGATTAGTAAATGTAAGGGATTTATTATAACATGCCATTTCATGATTCTTACATGAGTTCTTTATAAAATCTCTGAACCACGCAACTTTTACTGTGACATTGGATTTATTACAGTAGTTTTTTTGTTTACATTAATGGAGTTTGTATAGCCATTTAATGCCTTCATTTCTTGATATGTACTGTAAATAAAGCTCTGCAGCTACCTACAAATAGTAGAGAGTAAGAACAAAGAAAAACTATAGCAAAAATGGATGATTATGAAGTTATAGAACAAATTGGAAGAGGAACTTTTGGTGCTACGTTTCTTGTTCTTCATAAATTTGAAAATAAACGGTAACAAAAAAAAAACACTTTTTTCTTCTAATTTTTCTCCCAAATTTTGGGCCTTTTTTTTTTAAAAAAAAAATTATGCTATTTTTCTGTAGGTATGTGTTGAAGAAAATTCGTTTGGCTAAACAAACAGAAAAGTTTAAGCAAACAGCACATCAAGAGGTTAGTAGTTTCTAGATTAAATTCCTGTTTTTTCATATAATGATTCAATATCAAGATTGTTCTTGGGAGTAGGAGGTCTCGAGTTCTAGTCATCTGATCCATGTTAGGTGACATTTCGCCTATGTTGAATGGGCACAAGGCACAGGACACAGGACACGGAAAACATCATTTTAAAAAAATATAGGAAGGAAATGTGGGTTTCCGAGTGTACAAATTTCCAAAACTGGGACACGATAAGGGAATGAAGTGTCCATATAAGTTTTCGCAGATGGCTACAGATTGTTGTGTAGCCAATAGCCCATTAAGCCCTCTTATGTATCCAAGAGAACAGAAATGGCAAACGTAGAAATTCTGATATTGAATCATTATAAGTTGAAATCAATTATTTTTGAGGCATTTTAACAGATTGCAGCTATGTTGCAGATGAATTTAATAGCAAAGTTGAAGAATCCATATATAGTGGAGTATAAGGATGCATGGGTGGAAAAGGTAGAATTTTTTTAGACAACCAAATTTATAACTCGATTCGAAATTTTTGGGAAACTCGACCTGAAGGGGATTTTCACCGAGCTCAATATTGAGTCTCTAGACTCGGGCTTTGCAACTCGAGTTTTTTCTCTCCTTGCCCATGAATGTAGGTCGAATTGCTTGATACACTTATAGCAATTGGTTTATATTCATGTTTTGCAGGATTGCTCTATATGCATTGTTACATGCTATTGTGAAGGAGGAGATATGTAAGTAAATGCATTGATTTTAACTATTAAACATTGAAAACAAAGATTTTTTTTTTTAAAATTGCTATTGTCAGAGTAATATTTGTTAGTGCTATAGTAATGAGAATTTTAAATTTATAAATTAATAATAATTAATTGAGTTATAAATTTTTGTTGTTGAAATTTCACGTGTAATACAAATTTTCTCGTCACATATTCTGACAAAAATAAATAATAAGCAAATATTACTCTGAACGTCAACCTCTTCTTTTATTTTTTAAATGGTCTACAAAATCAAATGATCATACAGGGCTCAGATGATAAAGAAAGCTAGAGGAACATATTTTCCTGAAGAGGTAAAACAAATACCTGAAACAAAACTGCAGATTTTGTATTAAATGATCATCTAATTCACATGTTATCAATTCCTTAGAAACTCTGTAAATGGCTAACTCAACTGTTGTTGGCTGTCGACTATCTCCATTCGAATCGTGTTCTTCATAGGGATTTGAAAGTGAGTACTAGCAATTCTGATTTTTCATTCATGATATCAATCTGAGATAATTCTAATGATTTTTCTAATACCAGTGTTCGAACATTTTCATCGCGAAAGATGACAATATTCGGCTAGGTGAGGACGAACTTTCTCACAGTGCATTAATTTTAATTGTACTGTAATTCTGTGATTCTTACACTGTATGCTCAGGTGACTTCGGACTCGCAAAATTGCTAAACAAAGAAGATCTTGCTTCTACAGTAATCTTCTCTCCTTCTGTTCTATTTGATTAGAAAAATATTGAATAAGTCCGATGAGAGAGTACCAGTCTAGCTGGGATATTCTGGAGCACTACTGATCCTTCATATCAACAAAATTATATAAAAAGATTAGAGTGTGTGAGCTTAACTGCGCTTGTCAAGACTTGTAATCGGATAAATTTCATAAAAAGGATTAGGAATTTGAATTTTCTCGGCGAAATCCGATTTTCTGACATATGCTTATTTTTGTAGATTGTAGGCACTCCCAACTACATGTGTCCAGAGCTTCTTGCTGATATACCTTACGGCTACAAATCGGACATTTGGTCACTCGGTCAGAATAATCCTTCTGATACAATTCTATTTGGCAACAAGAAACTGTAATTTTCCTTCTGATGAAATGTTCCTTTGTAATATTATAGGTTGCTGCATGTTCGAGATCGCTGCACATCAGCCTCCATTTAGAGCTCCTGTAAGTCCTGCATTTTGTCAAACTTTGCAGCAAAATCGCACACTTTTTTTCTGCTGCTAATTGCATTTTTTGGTCTTGAATCGAACAGGATATGGCTGGTCTAGTTAACAAGATAAACCGATCCACTATTTCTCCGATGCCAACTAGCTATTCGTCGTCGTTGTAAGTCGAGTATCAGCACATAGACTTATATTTATCAACTAAAAACTTGTCAGTGACTTTCTCTTTGTATCTGCAGAAAACAATTAATCAAAACTATGTTAAGAAAAAATCCTGAACACAGACCGACAGTAAGTCCATATTTCAATCTCATTTTCTTTAACCGATTTAGCTCCAACTGGGGTTTGATTTCGCAATCTCAATGACTTGTATTTCACCGTATTTGTTAGGCTGCCGAGTTATTGAGACACCCAATTCTACAACCATACCTTGCTAAATGTCACAATCTGTCTCCAGTCTTTCTCCCATTGAAGTCAGAACACAGCTGCAAAGATAAACCGAAAGAGACTCTAACCGCTAACAAGTTGAATTCTCAAAAAATTGTCAAAGACAAGAAAGCAATAATCCAAAAGAAAGTGCTCCCAAATGATTTACAAAAACAAACTGAAAGTGAAAGTTCAGAAATTACCTCAGAAATGTCAGTAAAGCATCATTCACTGGCAGTACGAATTAGTAAAGTTAGAACTTCAGTTCAAAAGAATCTAGAAATGAATAAAGCATCAAGTGACATTTCATCAACAAGTACATTAACATTTGCTCATGGTGATGAAACAAGAATTGAATGGGATTCACAAAACACACAACGAGCTGAAGCTTTGGAATCGTTGCTTGAGATTTGCGCAAGTTTGCTTAGACAAGAAAGGTTTGAGGAACTTGCAGGAGTGTTAAAGCCATTTGGAGAAGAAGTTGTTTCTTCAAGAGAAACAGCAATTTGGCTGACTAAAAGTCTATTAAGAGGTCACAAGTACAGTAGTGGTTAATCTAATTTGATTTTATTAAGATTTGCATTGTAACTTAGATATCAGTAATTCGTAATTGAATGTAATGTAATATAATCATATGCATTTTTAATATGATATTGCAACCTACTAAAACTTTATTAACAAAAGAGGAAAAAAAAGTTAGATGTAGTGACTTTTTAATTCATACAAAATGGAAGGAGATGTACTAAAATTTGAATTTTTGTTTTTTTGAAAATATGTTTAGCTATTCTGTGTAATTTTTTTTTGATTAACTAATTCAATAACTAACTTAGAGTAGAGTCATTCAAAATGAATTTGAATTTTTAAACATTTCTGATAATACGGTTCATGATCGCCCCATGTAGAGAAAACGAATCCATATAGACGACCCAAATTAACTTAGGATTAAAGCTTTGTTGAATTGAGTTGAGTATTATAAAATATAATGTATTGTTTACTTGAACATTAGATTTTACCAATAAATATTCCAAAACCAATAGTTTTTTTTTATTAGGTATTTGGGACTTGATTATTTAATTCCTTGATTCATTAGATTAAACCACTGGTGATCTAATGAGAAGGGAGAAGAAAAGAAGAGGGAAAAAAACTGAAATTTGAAAAAAAAAAATTGTTTATCATTAATGGTAAAATGGAAAACAGGGTGGCAAATTTCCCAAGCTTGGTAGGCCTCCCACTTAATTTTGCTGCCTGTATGGTCACTTTCAACAATTACACAGACCTCTTTCCCCTGAAGAAAAGGTGCTTAAACAAATTATAAGCTATAGGCCAGAAAGCAGAAATTGTAACGAACCTATGGTCTATAGTACAACTACATTTATTTGGGTTATCCATGTAGGTGTCCATTGCAGATAAAATTCAAGGAGACCAAGATGAATCAATCTGCCAAGAAACATGCTGATGAACTACGTACCACCAGGAGTTGAGTTTGCAGTAATATTATTTAAAAATTGTATGAAAATCAACGTATGCAAGTGAACTTTGTTTGTATGAATTTGTAAGAATAATCTAATTAGTTGTTTCCATTTCTGTAGAAGATCCATGCTATTCATGTTAACGCTTCGCCGTCTAGAATTACCCAGGCGTTTTTATCTTGTCTATGGATATGGAGCTCTTGTCAAAATGACTGGGCAAAGGAAGTTGTTTGTGAGGATATATAAGACCTACCAAGCAGAAACGGGTATTTAAGAATCCATTGATGGTTCTCAGCTTTTTACAGATCTTACATTCTTACTGAATATCTCCATGTGGTCACTAGTCATTTGGGAGAAGATAGGAGATGTCTCGCCCCCTTTTCTAACAATCAATTAGCAGTAGTATAAAAACGA
>CAOJBK010560111.1:0-10219 GCA_948294925.1 Codiaeum variegatum | reverse complement strand
TGTCCGTGTCCCTAGGGTGTCTGACACGCATACGCCAACCTTTTAGAAGTGTCCGTGCTTCATATATTCTAATGATCTAATCAAATACTGCTATATGTTTTAAAATCTGCTAACGTTTGCTGCGTTAAATCCTGTAAAATTGTAAAGCTAAAGTGACTTCATAAATTATCTAAATTTGTCCTATCTTAAAAAAATGCCATTATGTTATTCAACCCTATTATGTTCCAAGATTACCCTCACTAGTCAGTGGTGTGATTTAATTCTGCTTGCCCATGGCATGTTGTTGCTTACCTGGCTATTCCAGTTTTCTTACGTACTTCAAGTTTTTTTTGGTGCAATTATTTGGAAGTCTGACTTTGCATTCCTTTCAGTTTGAGACTACTACTTCATAAAACAACAGCTTCCGAATACATTAAACCAGCTGCTCACTTGCAAACTTCAGAGCTTGAAGAGCTCAATGATTCACAAGCTTTTGTAGAGAAATTGCTGGAAGAAAGTCTTGTTAAGCTTGAGCAACAGGAACCAGAGCGGGATCATTTTGTGAGATGGGAACTTGGAGCCTGCTGGATTCAACATTTGCAGGACCAGAAAAATACAGAAAAAGATAAGAAACCACCCAGTGATAAGATCAAGAAATCCTCTGTAGAAAAAGAAATGAAGGTTGAGGGACTTGGCACACCTCTTAGAACCCTTAAGAGCAACAAGAAGAAAACAGAAAGCAATATGAAAACATATCCTGACAACTTAAGATCCTCTACTGATGGTGTAATTGGGGAGGGTGAAAATAGTATGTTGGCTCCAATGGAATCTCAGCTTGAAAATACAGCCAGAAAAAATGAGCTTGCACTGCAGAGTTTGTTGTGTGATGCAGCCTTCACTCGTCTAAGAGAGTCAGATACTGGACTTCATCGCAAGGTTGTACCTTTTGATGTCATTGGCTTACCTTCATTTATATTTGGCGTGGTGTGAATTAACTCATTGTGTGATCAACAGTCTTTGCAAGAGCTGATTGACATGTCTCAGAAATATTATATTGACGTTGCTCTTCCAAAACTGGTAATTTCTCAATATTATTTGTTTTAATTCCTTGATCTAGTAATAATAATGAAATACAGGTAGCAGATTTTGGCTCTCTGGAACTATCACCAGTCGATGGCCGGACTTTAACTGATTTTATGCATACTAGAGGCCTTCGGATGCGTTCCTTGGGACATGTTGTATGTTCCTTGTTCTCTAGCATATAAGTTTTTACTTGTTACACTTTAATCTTTATATTTGTACTTTTGCTGTGAAGGGAAAATCTTTTTTTGTTTGCCTCAAAGCAGTTATATCAAACTCTGCAACCATATCCACGCTATATCCCTTTCATTTCGTCCTAGTTTATCTAATGAGATGCTATGCATCTAAGCTTAGCACTAAGATGTGTTTAGAGTGCTCATTGTTATACTAAGACGTATATTAGGATTGTTATTTGTTGTTCTATACCTTTGAAACCTCAACATGTTAACATAACTGTATATTTAAAAGGCATGGTTGAGTTGCTCTCTAAATTCCAGTCAATTTGCTCTCTGAGGCATACCTTGATATGAGGAGGTGATTTATCCTCTTTAGGTGTCAAATTGTGTAAGGCTTTTGAGGTCAGCGCTTTTTCTGTAGTTCCTTGGGTGCATGAGGTCTAAATTTTCTGGACTGGAGACTTTGGTTAACAGCTTTGTACACTGAAACTCCGAATTTTCAATGCTAAATGATGAACAGTTAGATCACCTCTCTTAGCTGGCTGCAATGCAAATATATCTGAAATTTCATCTAATTTGTGTACATTAAAATATGGTGGTTTGCATTATGCTTATGCTTATTACATGATTCGTATGCACATTATGTATTTTCTTGCAGTCATTTTTGATAAGATGTTGATAAAACTTGTACCTTTTCAAATGTTCAACACCTTTTTTATTATATTACTCTAAATTTATTAGTTTTGACATAAATGTATTTTAAGTTTTTGTCAATTTCATTTTTGTTATTTGTAAATTTTATGAAGAAAATTGGTATTAGTGATGCTTATGCCTCAAGTCTATTGGGGTTTCATTAGATGTTAATAAATTAATGCTGAAATTTATATTTTGCTTGCAGAATGATCCATTTAAATGGTTTTTCCTTTGTGGATAATCCTTGCTATTTGTTTATACAGGTAAAACTTTCTGAAAAGCTGTCACATGTACAGTCACTCTGCATTCATGAGATGATTGTACGGGCATTTAAGCATATTCTTCAGGCAGTGATTGCAGCAGTTGCAAACCATGAGAAACTGGCTGTATCAATAGCTGCTGCATTAAACCTGATGCTTGGGGTTCCTGATAGTGGAGATTCGGATAAGTCCCACCGGGTACATTCTCTTGTGTGGAGATGGCTAGAGGTATTCCTTAAGAAGCGATATGACTGGGATCTTAGCAGCCCAATCTTCAAAGAAGTGAGGAAATTTGCAATCCTTCGTGGACTATGCCACAAGGTATACTTACAAATAATGAGCTTTTTTAGTTCCATGATTATCTAGTCTATAACTGGCTTGGTTTCCCTATTTTGAGGACTGCAATGTGTTCTAGGACACATCGTAGGAAATCAATTATGTCGCTAGCTGAAAGAATGTTTTAAGTCATGACATAACAGCACATATGGGGAAGATGCTAATTTCAACCATGATAGTTACATATCAGTGGGTGATTATAATGATAATTGCTTAAATTTAATCCTCTACTGTATTATTTATCGATAGTAAAAGTGTCCATTCCTAAAGATTATATTTTGCGTGATAGAATTATAAAGTGTCTTGGAACTACTACACCATGTTCCGTAGATGATGTGGATTCATTTGCCTCTCAGTGAAATATTCCCCTAAATGCAATAACTTTCTCTAGTCTGATCGCACAAGTGATGCAAATATAATTAATTGTTTGCTTGATTGGAGACTAAAACTTCTGCCTTAAGTAGAGTGAAAGGGGAAAATTATCGATTCTCAACTACTGTAGGATTGTGGCTTAGCAAGGAAACCAAAAACAGAATCATTTGACGATTTTCTTTTTGGTGTTTTCCCTCCTTTTTTAGGTGGGTATTGAATTGGTTCCAAGGGATTTCGATATGGATTCTTCACATCCATTCCAAAAATCAGATGTTATCAGCCTGGTTCCTGTGCATAAGGTGATGACTACATAGGAGCACATATATTTTTCTCTCTCTGTTTATTTCCTACTAAAATTGGTTATATTTAATAATGAGCCACTTTGGATATTATTTTTTTCAGCAAGCAGCATGCTCCTCTGCAGATGGAAGGCAACTCTTGGAGTCATCAAAAACAGCCTTAGACAAGGGAAAACTCGAAGATGCAGTTACCTATGGGACAAAGGTATATGACAGTTGAAATCATGCCTTGTATATTACTTTTACATATGACCCACAAGTCCTGGCATCGTCTGGACTCTTTGCCTGCCACCCCCACTCCCCCAACAACTGTTTTCCTCTTATGCATGCAGTTCTTAATACTATTTCATCGTCTCTATTGGCTTTGTGTTATGTTAGCTGATGAATTTTTTTGCTGTTTTCAGGCTCTTGCAAAGCTGGTGTCAGTTTGTGGTCCCTACCATCGAATGACGGCAGGAGCTTACAGCCTTCTTGCTGTTGTATTATATCATACCGGAGACTTCAATCAGGTTTGTTTTTGTCCATACCTCGTTATTGTTGCTGAAAATTTGCGCTGCAACATACAGCTTATGGTCACCTTCAATGTTGTATCAATGTTACAGGCCACTATATATCAGCAAAAAGCCTTGGATATCAATGAGAGGGAACTGGGACTTGATCATCCTGATACAATGAAAAGTTATGGGGATCTTGCTGTGTTCTATTACAGGCTTCAACACACAGAATTGGCTCTCAAGTATGCTTTGTTTTTCATATATAATGTTTTGTGTTTGAATGAACAAAGCATGCTTTACATCTGTCTTGCTTTAATATTGTTCCGACTTGATGCCAATTGATCACCTTGTGGTCTATCTGGCTCATGGTCTATGTTCTTTCTTCCGATGATCATGCTTAAGTTCGTCGTTATAATGTTGCCAGTAGTCATTGCTTTGTTTGCTCGGTGATTTTATTACAAATGTTGTATATCGATCAAGTATTTATTCTGTTGCTGTTAATCAGATTCGAGTGGTGTGGTTCCTGTTTATATTGGTTTTCTTTTTTTTTAAACTTCCTTTTTGAGCAATTTTATGCCTGTAAATTCTCCATAAGTCCTGGGATATAACTGCCATCGCATTCATAATTCCTTTTCACTCATGAATTTTTTGTTCATGTGTCTGGATTACCTTTATGCCTGGTGTGAAAGTTCAGTATTGTTGTTGACTAGGTACGTAAAACGTGCTTTATATCTTCTACATCTCACATGTGGTCCTTCACACCCCAACATAGCTGCAACATACATCAATGTGGCCATGATGGAGGAAGGCCTCGGGAATGTGCATGTCGCTCTCAGATATCTTCATAAAGCTTTGAAGTGCAACCAAAGGTTGCTTGGTCCCAATCATATTCAGGTTCTGTTTTTCTTGGTTGGCTTATGGATTTCATGTTTTTTCAATAGGCTCTTGTAAAAACTTAAGATAATGGATGTTCTTCGAAATACTTTCTGGGTGGTTTTAGATATACAAATTATTGATTTTCCTTAAAAATTTACCTCCAGAACATTTGTGCATTCAATAGTTTTAATAAATTTTGAATTTTATTTCTTTTATCTCAGACAGCAGCGAGTTACCATGCAATAGCAATTGCACTCTCACTGATGGAAGCATACCCACTGAGTGTTCAGCATGAACAAACAACATTGCAAATTCTTCGAGCAAAGTTGGGTCCTGATGATTTGCGTACTCAGGTATCTTACCAGATCCAGATGATTTGTTGATTTATCTTCCCCTATCCTCTTGCAGCATTCAACTCCCTCCTAGCTAATTTCTTTTAAAGCATTTATGAGTTTGATACCACTAAACACTCATAACAATTTGGAGCATCTTGAAAATAGATTCATAATGCATATGAATGATCCTATGACTATTCTTGGGGGTTTATAGATAGTTTTAAATTTTAATATGGCATGGTCTCCTATGCATCCATGGAATTTTATATTCTTTTTTATGAAATTCTGCAGGATGCTGCTGCCTGGCTTGAGTACTTTGAGTCCAAGGCCTTTGAACAGCAAGAAGCTGCACGAAATGGTACTAGGAAGCCCGATGCCTCAATAGCCAGCAAAGGGCACCTAAGGTGACTAAGCTTGACATTAACCTTGGAGTTGGGGACCTTTATGCAGTTGTCATTTTGTAGATTAACGTACTTTGTTACTTTGCTACTGCTTTGGGTAATTAAGTCATTGGGATACTCTGCTATTGTGTGTTTTCTCATGTATCTGTCACTTCTATGTTCTTTGAGATGTGGTGATGGAAATACATGTAATTGGTTTATAGTTTCTTCGCTAGATGCCTCCATGCCACTTTAAGTAATGTTTTGTTGCTTTGCTTGATATTTTTATGGTTGAGAACCCTCCATATCAAAACATCATAACTGATAGCTGGCTGTTCATACTACTCTTCAGCCTATCTTCTGGGCTAAAGTACTTCCTCGTGGTCTATAAAATTGTTGATCTGTCAAAGCCTTCCTGAGGTGTATCTACATAATAACCCACTGATGTTACTTTTGTTTGTATGTGCGTGTATATGTATCGTGAATGTGCTACTTGCCAGCTTGAGAGATGATTGTGATGCATGTCCTCCTGAAATAAAGTACATTTATTGGGTACTAATAAGCTTTCTTTTTTTCATACTTGGCAGTGTTTCGGATTTGCTGGACTACATTAATCCAAGCCATGACACCAAGGGAAGAGATTTTGTGTCAGCAAAGAGGAAAAACTATATTACAAAGGTAAACAGTTTTTAAGACCATTTTGATTATGGAAACTTTAACCATCTTAAGGCAACGGGATTTGGGGTAAACTTACAGTACTTTCTCTTGATGTATTTGAGTGCATAAAGACCATATTTGTTGGGCTAGGCAATTACACGTGTTTTTACTGAATTGGTTTCAAGATTGTGCAAATAGACTAACCATACTAAAATTATTGTAAATACAAGTGCCTTGGTCAAGTCAATGAGAGCACACTTGCCTAGAAATTGAGATGGTTGAACCCACCAAGCCTAATGATACCACCCACTTTAGATTTTCAAAATGATTGCTGAATTACTGTTGGGACATTTGGATTTTTCTTTAAAACATGTTGTACAATTTTTTTTCTCCATTTCAGATAAAGGAAAAACCCCAATCAAATATAACTATGGCAAGTTCTGATGAATCTCAGAAAGAGACACCCAAAGAGGCTTCAGATGAAGAGACAGATACACCTGCTGCTACCCAGGAGATGAGCTCTGCAGAGGTTCAGATTCAGCAGCCCATCATGGAAGTGACTGATGAGAAGAAATCGGGCACTGCCAATGAAATGTTACCAGACATACATGCTGAAGGAGAAGATGGATGGCAACCAGTTCAAAGGCCTAGATCAGTTGGCTCATATGGGCGACGACTGAAGCAGCGGGGAGGAATCATTAGCAAGGTTTATCAGAAAAAGATAGTGGATACTAACATGGATTACCACTCGGTCAAGAATAGTCACCAGAATAATAGGTATTACCTTTTGAAGAAACTGCCACTATCTCATGGAAGTTATGCAGATCGCCACACCACAAATCCATCACAGGGTACCAGATTTGGGCGTAGAATGGTGAAATCTGTAACATATAGGATCAAGTCGTTTCCTTCAGCTAATAAAACTGCTACAATGGATAATTCAACAAGTGGTAGTAAAGTTTTTGCTTCATCAATGGAATCTAGTCCAATATCTCCCCCTAGTGATGTTGGCCTTGTGAAAAATTCTGTAGTTAAGTCCCCTTCATACAAGGAAGTAGCACTGGCACCACCAGGTACAATTTCTAAATCTCAGATCTGGTTTCCACAAAGTGATGTCCCAGATAACCCAGAAGTTGGTGTTGGGAAACTGGAGGAAGAGGCAAATGAAGCAATAAAAAATGCTGGTCAAGTGGTAACGGATTTGGAAGCTGTGTGTGGGGAGAAGCATGATAATTCTGCAAGAGATCCTATAGAAAAATTGAAAAATATAACTGATGTTGAGAGAAAAGAAGAAATTCACTCAACGAATGCGAGTGAAGATAATTCTTTGATGGTGCCTCTGAGCACACTAGGATCTGAATCTGTTATCATTGAGGCTCACGAAGTCATGCAAAATAGCATAATGATCGACGACATACCAAATTCAATTGTTTCTACCCCCGAGGACCACCCATGTGAGAAGAGTACGCCTAATGAATTTGAAGCTCAAAGTGATTCTGCCTCCAACTTGCCTGGAGTTGATGATTTGAAGGACAAACCAGTGGTTATGGTTTCAGGTGAGGCTCGTGGAATCCCCATTAAGAAGCTGTCTGCTTCTGCAGCTCCATTTAACCCATCACCATCCATGGCACGTGCTGCACCAGTCACTATGAACATTCCTCTTCCTTCTGGTCCTGGTGCTGTTCCAGCTGTTGCGCCATGGCCAGTTAACATGACCCTGCACCCAGGCCCTGCTGCTGTCTTACCGACAGTTAGTCCACTGCCCCCTCCACACCATCCATACCCATCACCTCCTGCAACCCCAAACATGATGCAGCCATTGCCATTTATGTACCGTTCTTACAGTCAAAGCCAGGCTGTGCCGACCAGTACCTTTCCTGTTTCCAGCAATGCCTTCCATCCAAATCATTTCTCTTGGCAGTGTAATGTGAACCATAATGTACCAGAGTTCATTCCTAGCACAGTTTGGCCTGGCTGCCATGCAATGGAGTTTTCTATCCCACCACCTGTTGCTGAGCCTATTCCTGATCCTGCATTAGACTCTAAAGTGCAATATGAAAATACTGAAAGCACAAGTCCTCCATCAATTCTTCCAGCAGACATTGACAACATTGGAGTAACTAAGAAAGAGGTGAACCTTTTAGCATCAGAGGGAACAGATGGTGCAAATGAACTGTCTAGGGATGGACATGTGAAGGAAAATGGCCATTCTGATCTGGGTAAGGTTGAAACTTCTGGCCACAATTCAAGCCAGAACAAAAGCTTTAAAGAAAATACCAGTTGCAGTGATGAGAGGAAGACTGATGGGGAAAAAATCTTCAGTATTTTGACAAGGGGACGGAGAAACAGAAAGCAGACCTTAAGAACGCCAATAAGTTTGCTTAGTCGACCATATGGTTCACAATCATTTAAGGTCATATATAACAGAGTAGTAAGAGGTAGTGAACCTCTGAAGTCCACTGGCTTTTCATCGGCTGAAAGCTGTACTGCTAATGCCACATGATCCATGGTTTTGAATTTCTTCCCCATCAACCTATCAACTGTAGCAGGAGAGTTTGGAAAAGCAGAAGATACAAAGTTATATCTCATATCTTGAATATTTTCTAACATTCATCGTCAGAATAATTTCTTGAAAATGCAGGTTAGTTTTCTATAATCAAAGCCAGTGCCTTCTTCCCCTGCTAAAGTACAGATTACTTTCTTTTTAATGGTTGAATTCCTGATGAATTGTGAATGCTATTAATCTGTTGTTTTTAGTGTCATACTTTCTGTAGTAATATATATTGATTAATGATAATGTCGGGAAAATTTTTGCAGCAGCTTTCGATTTGTCTTGGTCTGTCCAATGTTTTGCTCGAGGAACAATGTTTTTGTTACTTCAGGTATTGCATCTTTTGCTGCAAAATTTAATCATCTTTATCCTCCCTTTTTGATGATTCATTTTGCTTTGAAATTTTCCTTCCCTTTCTGCATATTTTGCATAATCCTGGTTTTGGACTGATTTTTTTTGCTTGATGTGCAGGTTCAAGCTGTAGGTTGTTTACTTTTAGGATCTTTGATTTGTTTGCAGAGGTGACAATTTTGGCTGACGAATACAGTAAGAAAATTTTGATATCTACCAAATAAGTAAGGAATTTCAATCTATTTTGTAGGATTTCCCAGCAACTAAGACATTTAAAAAAAAAAAAATTCCCCATAGCAAATGACTGAGAAACTAATTTGATTGAGTTGTAAATAATTGAAATTGTTTCCTTCAAATGGGCATTGGCAGTAATTAGTTGGCTTTAAATAAATTAGGTAATAATTCCAAGTCTCGAACCCAAAATACTTTGTTCAACCAAAAATGGCTTATAGAAAGGCTACAATCTTTTAACTCGAATGAGTATAAATTATAGTAGATAAAATATATTTTACCTGCTGCTGACTAAAATTAATTATATGCTTGGAGTGGTATACAAGTAAACCAGTTAATTAGCTTAGAGAGCAAGATTGTAATTAATTAGGTAGTATTTAAGGAAAGCTTTAACAAAAGGAAGTTCACAATTGTCTTTTATCAAATTAAAAGATAACAATATTCATTTTTTATGCAAAAGATCTTTTCCTTGTGTTTAGGAAATTAACTCATCTAGTAGCTAGCTAGAGTTGTTATAAAAGGGAGAAACAGTTCCAATAGTGTATGTTCTTTCAACTAAGTCTTCATCTACAAACTCTTTATTTTCTGATTTACTGTAATTTGTAAACTAGATTATTTGTGCTTGTTTTTGGTAAAAGTTCTGTCTGATAGATGCCAGTTAAGGCTATTTTGAAATAATTTGGGAGTATTCAGTCAGTCTTCAAGTTTTAGATCCTTGCCTCAGCCGCCCTAGTTTGCTATCAAGATGTGGTAGGGTGGAAAGCTCACTTCTACACAACTTGCAGGAACCCAGCACATATTCTATAAAATATGCATTTAAAAGGCTGCATCTTCCATGCATTTTTATTAAACTCTTAAATAGGTATCTACATGGCCTCCAAGGAAAATAAGGGTCTTTAATCTGACCCATGCCAGATACTTTACTCAATCTCACCAGATTAACCTTTTCTCACATACAAGAATATATAATTTCTTTTTCTAACATACAAGATAGGTACTTTCTACTTATTAGTTGCACTGACATACATGCTGGAAGAGCAAAGATCCTATGACAAAACAGAACATTTCCCCTCATAAGGATTTGCTAATCTGCTTCAACCTCTAAAGGCAACAGAGTGCTTTTTAATCAGTCTTTTTCTGAGCTATAAT
>CAOJBK010559785.1:0-16567 GCA_948294925.1 Codiaeum variegatum | reverse complement strand
CATCAATATGTAAGCAGTAACAAACCATAACCACCAATATGCTAGATAACATGTCACTTCAAGACAAAGGATTATATACCCAATCATGATCTAGATGATGCTATATTGACTAATTGGTAACGACCTATGTATCCATCATCTAACATTAATGTTCAACTTACTCATGCCATGAGTATGCTCACGTGTTGTCACGAAATCACATATCTGTAGCATGAGACTAACTACCTCCATACCAATAAGTATCTCATACTTATCATGGATGACAACAGAGGTGATGGTCTCCTGGATTAATGGCATCCCTACCAATAATCCTATGACCATGAACAACCTTTAAAGCATCTGATAAAGGGAAATTTATCACTCATATTCTCAAACTCTTTGAGAATAGATTCCCTACAAAATACTTAAGGGACATATATACATTCAATATAATGAATGTTTTCATTTAAAGAACATATATACTAAAATCAATTAGGTATTCATTTACATTCACATACTGAGTATAAGCTCTAGGACATACACTACTAACTGTTATATAACCCAACAAGGTAATTTCCAAGCAACTTTGAGTCACCTAAAACTACTCACCTCTTCACCAAGCCATAGAAACATAGATGAACTAAAGGTAGATTAGTGGCTCTAAGTAGCTTGTCAATATGAGGCTTGTAGCAAAAGTGGCACCTCAAGGGTGTAGCACAGAAGTGGTATCAATCCTTTGAACCCAACTCTATCAGTACTTTTAAGCAACTATTTAAATCCTTCTAGATGAGGTTTGTAACATTAATGGAGAATACAAAGATCTCAACCGACCTAATGACAGTTAGGCAAAAGCAGGGAGAAAGCTTAAGGATTATATGTAAAGATTTAACAAGGCAATTAATATGGCCGACGACCTGCAATATCCCATAGAATATTCCTCCCTATTGAATAATACAACTAGTAGGGGATTGTAGGAGTGACTCTTAGAAGTAGAGCCAGACTTCCTAAAAGAGGTAATGGGAATGGAACAAGCCCAAATCAGATTGGCTTGTGAGGCATAGAAGAATGCAATTTGAAGGTGGAGGATGTGGAAAAATTTAAGCACCAAGGTATAGCTGGAAGCAATCATAAGAGTTATGACAAAAAGGGTGAATGCAAAAGATTTAGCCTGGATAAGAGAAAAACCTTCACACCAATAACTACCTTTTAATCTAATCTACTAAGGTGGATAAAGAAGAGTGGGGAAAAATGTTATGCCAACAATAAATATTGTGAATTTTATGAAGATAAGGCTATGATACTAAGGAATGTTGGAACCTTAAGGAGGAAATCAAGAAGTTAGTCTAAAAGGGAGTTTTGGGAATAGTTAAACCTATCTAAAAAGAGAAAGAAATGTGTGAAAGAACTCCACCCATGAATGAACATTCAAGGGCTGACTATAAATCATGAGATATAAAAATAGTAAGGGAAATAAAAGTAATATTTGGAGAAAGTTATAAAGAAGATACCTCTATTCAAAGGTAAAATGACAACCTGAGAATTGTGTTCATCCTCTATGGTGGGTCGTACTAGCTAAGGCTAAACAACCCTAGCTTCCCATCCATGGACTTGGAGCACAATAATTTTCACTAAAGAAAACAAAAAGCATGTCCAACACCACATAATGATGCCTTGTTGATAGAGGGGTTAATGGGAATTGGAAACAAATAGTCTAAATAAAGGGGTTAGTTACTTTGCACATGGAGTTAGGAGTTAACAACCTAACAAGGGAAATAACTATTAGCTTTATGATGGCGGACATCCCATACAATTTCTTGCTTAAAAGACCCTACCTTTACTAAACAAAAGCCATAAGCATCTATCATTTGATAGTAGCATCTATCATTTGATAGTGAAAATTCCTACACCATGAGGACAAGCACTAGCCAGTGATGCTAGGAAATGGATAGACATGTTTACTTCAATACTGTAAAGGGAGTATAGCCAGCCACACACTTAGAGGAAGACTTTTCACCTAGAGATGCATTATCCAACTGGGTGGTTCGAAACTTAAAAGGTACATACTGTTAGGAGCGACCTCATGGTCGAGTCCGATATGACCCTCACATGGTTGAGCATGGTGACTTCTAAGTTAAAAGAAGAATTGCAAATGTTTTCTTGGACCATAAGTGATATAGAAGGGGTTGATCCTAGAGTAATAACACATAAATAGTTGGACAATTACATAAGCTCTCTATAAACGCGAGCTATACAAAAATAGTTGGACAGTTACACAAGCTTTCTATAAGGGCAAGTTATAAATAAATAGCAGGAAAAAATACATGGGCTCTCTATATGGGTGAGTTACACACAAATAGGCATGTTACCCCCTTAGTTTGATGAGCTACAGATAATAAAAATATGAATAACTTTAAGTTATACTTTCAAAAATGGTGACTGTGGAAAAAGTGAATAGGTTGTTCCCTCAGCAAGGTGAGTCATTCCTGAATAATGACATATCACTATTTTGGAGCATAAATGTTAAGTTCATATCATAAAATTTGCAAGATACCATGATAAAGGCAACAACAAATTTGAAAACTTGCAGTGGAATTCCTACTCTTTAATCAACAAACTTTCAGCAGTGACAGTCACCTAGAAAGACTCAATGAAACATATATGAACCAAACATAGATCACTTGAGGCTTAGAAGAACACAATTTGAAAATGAAAGAAGAGGGGAAAAAATTCAAGCATAGAGGTAGAACCGAAAGAAATAATAAGGGTTATGACGGAAAGGGTGAAAGCAAAAGTTTTAACCTGGATAAGAGAAGACCTTCATACCACTCATTACTTCTCAATCTAATCTATTAATGTGGATAAAAAAGAGTAGGCAGACTGTTCAATGGCCCACAAAAATATCTCATCATGATATAGTCATGACAATAAAAAATATTGTGAATTTTATGAAGATAAAGGTCATGATATTGAGGAATGTTGGAACTTCAAGGAGGAAAATAAAGAAGTTAGTTTAAAAAGGAGTTTTGGGAATATTTAAACTTGTCTAGAAGGGGAAAGAAATGTGTGAAAGAACTCCACCAGGAATGAGCATTCAAGGGATGACTGTAAATTAAGAGACAGGAAGATAGTAAGGGAAATAAAAGTAATATGTGGAGGAAGTTATTGAGGAGATAACTCTACGCAAAGGAAAAAGGCAGCCCATGAATTATGTTCACCCTTTATGGTAGGTCTTATTAACCAAAGTCAGACGACCTCAACTTCCCATCCATCTACTTGATGCCTGATAATTTTCAGTAAAAAAAAATGGAAAGCATGTCCCACATCCCATAATGATGCCTTAATGATAAAGGGATTCATCTAAAATTTTAGAGTTAGGAGTATCTCGGTAGACGATGGCATTTCGGTGAATCTTGTAACCATATAGGTGTTTTGCAAGTTAGGGTTGAAGGAGAGAGACACGATGCTCATGGTTGCACACTTTGTGGGAATCAGAAAATAAACAGCCTAGGTTGAGAGGTCAATTACTTTGCACATGGAGTTAGGAGATGACGACCTAACAAGGGAAATGACTATTCTATTCATAGTGGCATAACCTGTTATAATTTCCTACTTGGTAGACCCTACCTTTACCAAAGTGGAGCCATATGAGAATCTACCATTTGACATTGAAAATTCCCACACCACGATGACTAGTAGTAGTTAGGGATGTTAGGAAATGGCTAGACGTGTCTACTTCAATACTCTGAAAGGAGTATAATCAACTACACACTTGAAGGAAGACTTGTCACCTAGAGAATCCATTAGCTAACTAGGTGGTGAAGCTTAGAAGGTATGCACTGCTAGGGGCAACCTCATGGCCAAGTTTGAAATGAACCCCACAATGTTGGTTGAGGTGACTTCTATGTTGAAAGAGGAATTTCAAGTGCTTGCTCAGACAGGAAGTGATATAAGGTTGATCCCAGAGTAGTGACATATAAATAGTTGGATAGTTATATGTTCCATCAACAAACGCATGCTATATACAAATAGTTGGACAGTTACACAAGCTCTCTACAAAGGTGAGCTATAAACAAATGGCTGGAAAGTTGCACGAGCTGTCTATATGGGTGAGTTACACACAAATAGGTAGGTTACCCCCTCTATTAATTAAGCTACAAATGATAAAGATATGAATAACCTCAAGTTATACTTTAAAAAATTATAAGTTGTGGACAAAGTGAATAGGTCATTCCCTCAACTAGATTAGTCATTCACCAATTAATGACATATCACTATATTGGAGCATAAAAATTAAGTCCATATCACAAAATTTACACGACACCACGATAAAGGTAACCACAAAATTGAAACCTTGCAAGGAAATTCCTGATCTTTGATCATGAAACTTTTCAGGGGGATATGTGATGTTATATAACATAAAAAGGTAACCCTAAGTGACTTGGAGTCACCTCACCTCTTCACCAAAACAAGGGAACATAGATGAACTGAAGGTATATCACCGAACTGAGTAACTTGTGAACCAGGAGTATCTCACCACTTGAGTAGTTGGACTACCTGGAGTAGCTCGCCACTTAGTAGCTGGACCACCAGAGTGGCTAGCCATTTATCAAGCTAGCCATTAAAGTGGCATGGTCATTTGCATTATCTTTACGACTTCAATTTAAAGGAACAACACTTTCCACTAATCCACGTTCTGGATTTTATAGAGCATATAACCATCATTGGATACTTATAAATATAGGAAGGTAAAACAAAGAGGGGGTTGATCACTTTTCTCTACTCATTCATATTCTTTTATATTTTATCTCCATATTTAACCACTAACTTAAGCATCGGAGAGGTTTTCTAGGCCACTTTCTGAGACCCCTCTAACCACTTTTTCTTATTGGTGTGCTCATCTTAATAAGTTTCAATCCAATTTAATTTTAGTCTAGCCACTTTGGGAATTGATAAATGAAATCCCTTTAAATGCAAATGTACAATCATTAACATACCAAAATGGAGTTTTAAGAATCAGCTACTCACGTCGCATAGACCAATGTTTGTCATATTTAACCTATATATGAATTAACTCCATTTGTTTTAACCATCCAAAAGCTTTTTTTAAAGATTACAAATTGGATTCAACATAGCAAAAACTTCAAAATTCATCTTAGCATTTAAACCTACTATTGTCATCTCAAGGCACAACATTCCATCAATCTGTGAAAAAAATAAAAACTCATCTTTATGAGGTTTTTGCCATACCATAACCTATGACTGCAATTAAATGGTTCCCAATTCACTCTCTATTCAACATAAAGTTTTTATTATGAAGAATGGTTATGGAAAATAGAACTCCAACCCATATTTTAACTCTAAATTATAGATTAGAGAGTGAGTTTAATTCTTTATAAAATATTATTTAAAGCTTTCAATATTATACAAACATCATCACGTAAGTTTGGTCAGGCGGTCAATTTTAGTAAGTCACGGATAATTTTTAGTTCTAATGCCCAGATAGATAAACAGGATGAGTTTAAGAGTCTGTTGAATGTGATCAATATTTAAAGTCAAGCAAATACTTGGGGTCGCCTTCTTTAGTAAGGAGATAAAAAAAAAAGTTATTTTTAGATTTTGAGAGAAAAAATTTTGGCTAGAGTGCAAGGGTGGAAGAATAAATTATTATCTAGGACTGGGAAATAGGTTCTTATTAAGGTTGTAGTACAAGTTGTTTCTACATTTTATATGAGTGTCTTCCTTCTTCCTGTCTCATTATGTGAGGAGTTAGAAAAAATGATAAATTCTTTTTGGTGGGGATATGTAGAGGAGGGAAAAGGAAATATTCATTAGCTTAGGTGGAAGAGGATGTGTGATAGGCAGTTTTAGAAAATTTCAGGCTTTTAATCTTGCTTTATTAACTAAACAAAGGTGAATATTTTTTGGAAGTCTGGATTCCTTAGTTCTTTAAGGCTAGATTTTTTTTCTTTTGAGAGTTTTTTAGAGTCTTAACTAGGGAGTAATCCTAGTTTTATATGGAGAAGTATTTGGACAGCTCAGAATGTACTCTAATTAGGTAGTATATGGAGATTAGGGAATGGGAACTCTATAAGGGTATGGGGGGATTAGTGGGTGAGAGGAAGTAATAATCTGAGAGTAGTGAATGAGGTTGTGATAGGTCTTAAGGGCATGAAAGTGAGTGAGTTGATTGACAAGGGGCATTTGGAAAAGAGTCTTATTAGAAACTTTAATGAGTGAAGAGGATGTGGCAAACATTGTGATTATGTACATACCAAGAGGGAATAAAAATGATCAATTAGTGTGACATCATACCAAAGATGGTGAGTATAGTTCTAAATTAGGGTATAAAGTTTTGAGGGATATGAGAGTTATTGAGAGGGAGAGGGGAATAAATGAGGTGTAGGGAAATTATGGAATTAGATTCAAAGCTTCTATCTTTTTCTTGAAGGTTTTGTACTAGACTTAGGATTCAGAATAGGGGTGTGAGTTTTTCTTTGGAGTAAGAGATGTGTATGGAGAGTCTTGAGGATCTTTTACATATTTTTGTAGAATGCCCCTGGGTGATAAATTTTTATCGTGACTTTAACTTGAATTTTCCATAAGTGGACAATGAAAATTTTCATGGTTAGTTTCTTAATTTTATTGATAATAATCATGCAAATATGATCTGTAAGTTTATTCTCATGTTTTGGACAATTTGGAGATACATGAATGATAAATTTTGGTCAACTTCAAATATCTATACTCAAACTCCCTCTAGTCTATGCCTTCAGTATTATCTGATTGGCAATAAGTGAAATGCCATTTTAATATCACAGAAGGACAACAAAATCATGATCAATCAAGGTCAAATTTTCAGATGGGAAGTTTTGTGGGTCGATAGGTTCATGAGGGTATAGAAGCAACTAGTCTATTCTACTGGTTGTACGAGGCTCCGTATCATTCAGTCCAGTCCAATAGCCCAATAACACTCCAGTTCAGGTGCGTGAAGGGAGAGACAGCAATTTGGTGTTTGTTCTAATGGCATCCCGTGTTCACAACAATGTCCCGTCTAGTTCTGCCTCTCCAGTGTCCTATTTCAGCAAGTTCAGCAACATGACTAGCAATTCGTGATTTTTGGGTTCCTCCCCTTGCGGGTGAGTTTAAGTGTAATGTCAATGCCAGTATTTTATTCCATTCTGAAATTATTGGTATTGGTATTATCATCCAAAGGGATCAAGGTTATTTCATTGCTTGTAAAATGTTCAAGTTTAAATTTTAAAGGATTAGTCGCTAAAGCGGAAACAATTGGTCTTTTTGAAACTCTTCTTTAGACTATAAGTCTTGGCTATTCTTAAAAGCATTTTGAACTAGATGCTAAGCTTGTAGTTGATTTTTTATTATCTAGCTCTTTTAATTTTTTAGATGTAGACAATATTTTTGAGGATTGTTTATATTTACTCAAGCATAGAAGGTATTCTATCAGGCATGTAAAGAGGCAATCGAATGTCCCAAATCACATCTTAGGCAGGGAGACACATTTCAATGCTTGTCTTATAGTTTTCTTTATAGGCTTGTATTAGGAACTCTACTATTTTTTTATTTTCTGAAGGTATAAATTTCCAGTATTAAGCATTAAAAAAAAGAAGCTCTTTTAGTTTTTTTTTTCTTTTATATACATATATATTGTGAAAGCTAGGTGTAAGATAAAAATTTAAAGATGATCAATAAATTATATATTGACATGTATATAATATATAATTTAAAAGATCAATTCATAAATTATATAATTTCATATTTTCCTAAGAAAAAGAGTTTAATTAAAAATTTAAAATGGGTCTAAATGGTAAATTATACAACTGTTATATATATTTTTTAAAAAATCTATAATTTCATAATTTTAATGTGTATCCGCATGTGCTCATCACATACTACATTAAATTAAAAATAAATTAATAAAATCTAGCTTGTATAGCTATTTCACTTGGTAAACATCTTTAATCATAATTAGTTTACTTAGTCATGATTTACACCATAATTTATACTACTTTTATCCATAAATTATTGTATATTTTAACTTCTTATTATTTTTAAAATTATGGTCTTTTATAGTCTTTTAAGTTATATTTTAATCATTATTTTTTATTATTATATGACACAAAAAATTGTGTAAATATAATTTTATAAAAATATTTTTAAAAATGGATCTTATGATTTCATTTGAATAGCATAATATTAATTTTTAATAAATTAATAATTAAATGAGTTTAGTAATTCATTGATTGTGTATATTTTATTATTAGAATTTTCATAAGGTTTGATATAGACAATGGTGTAACCAGAAATTTTAATCACACCGGATTAGATTATAAATATCTCATAATAACAATAAACATACATAAAAAAAATTTATATTGAGATTAAATTCCTCAATATAAAGAACGAAAGGTTTGAAGAAGAAAAAGAGAAGTGTGAGAATGAAAAATTTTGAAATTTTAGATGCAATAAGTATGACAAACAATAAAATCTGTCCTTTAGAAGTTAATTTTTTCATAATGGGATTTTTACTCTTTCATAAAAGTTTGTACTTAAAAAAAAGTAGAGATAAATATATGTATATATTTTTGTTTTTTACTAAATCCATTGGGCTGAGCTCACCACAGTCCTAAGGTGGTTCTGCCCTTGGATATAGATGAACAAGTATTGATGTCTGATAATCAAGACAAGAAAAGTCAAATAAGTTGACTTTGACGTGCACCGGCCAAAGAGAGGGAAAAAGAGGCCATTGGATCAAATCAAAGAGATTTTTCAGGCTATTAAATTAAGGTTTGCAAAGGAGGATTTTAAGTTTGAATTTTCTATTTACTATCAGAATGAGCGTTTTTATTAATTAGTGAAAAATGTTATTAAACTGGTACAACCGATTAAATAAAAATCGATTATTTATCTAATTTTTAAAGTATGTAAAATTAGCATGTCAATTAATCAGAAATATCTTTTTAAAAAAAATCGAAACCACCATGCCAAGCTGAAACAGTTTTAGTACACAGTACAACTGTCACTTCTTTTATAAGATAAATGATTACTAGTATACTAGTAATTTTTTAAACTAAAATCATGGTTTACTAATGTTTCAATCATATTCATTAATTTGAAAAAAAAATAATTACAACATTTTAAAAGTTTTTAATCCAACATTTTGTTGGACGGTTTTCCTCCCCATTTGAAAAGGATAGAAATATGGAAACTTAAATGAAATCTTAACATTAGTTTAGGAATAAAAAAAATTGATTATGTTTTTAATCCATTAATATTTTTAGTATGTTAAATACTATATATATATATGAAGATGTAAATTTTGAGAATATATTCAGAATTAAAAAATCATTTCTTTCACATTTTCTTATTTAAATCTTCTAGTTTTTAGAATGATTATTGTTATCCTATTTTACTTTTACACAAAGGGAAAAAATATTTATTCCGCTTTGAATTTTATGAGCTTTCCCAACACATTTTTATTAGATAAATTAAATTTTAATAAAAATCTTTCATTTCATTTATTTAAAAATTAATTTTTAACTAAAAATAATAAAATTCTAACATAAGAATTGATGGACTAAATTTTAATTCTAAACATTGGTTGTCAATTGTTTAGAAGTTAAATAAATTACACAATTCATATTTTATTTAAAAAATGCATAACCATTCAAATAATGAATCATTCTACTAGAGTTTTAGAATATTCAATTTTTGATATAAACAAAATAAGTTAATTTAAATTACTAACAATAAAATAGTTGACCAAAAAAGTGAGGAAAAAAAAACCCTCGCTCTTCTCTCAATCATATTTGTAACCTAGTTGCAACCTACCCATTCCCTCCCCTGATCTTTCTCGACTGCCTTTTCCGTCCAGGTGTGCTTTCTCTTGCTTGGCCGCCGTCATTTTTGAAAGTTGTTCCTCCCCTTTTTCCTTATTTTTTGCTTATATTATCTGAAGATGCTCTTTCATCTTCTTTTTTTCTGATCATCTCTGGTCGTCCTTCGATCTTCGGTGGCCGCTTATCTTTCATTGACTCTTTGTTTCTCTTTTCTGCTTAGATATGTTTGTTTGGATTTCTTTTGTGGATTATTTTTTGTTTGGTTGTGCCTTTGCCTAGAGTAAGTTTGGCTCTAGCTTCTCATTCTAGCATTTTCAGCTCGGTACTGCAATTTGGGGGTACCGTCAATAAGTAATTTAATTGGTCTCCTTTGTGTATTTTGGATTCAAGAATATTTGGTTGCCTTCTGTTTAGTTTGGTCGTGTTTTATTTGATGTATCAACAGGTTTAGAATTAGCTCAAGTTGGTTTTCGAGCACATTGCCTGTTGGAAGATGGTCATCTCCGAAATGTGAAATGGTATTTTTAGTTAGTTTATTTTAGTCCTATGGTGTTTGATTCTGGGTTTTGAATTTTCATTCGGTAGCTTGTTATTCAGTTGAAGCAGATAGATTTAATCGATTTATCTTCTTCTTTATTATTATTATTATATTTGGGTTTTGAAGGCGGGGTTTGGCGTAATGGTGGATGCGGTGACTTTCCATTCCCAGGTCCAAGGTTCGAGTCCTGGAAACGGCCTCTTAGCAGAAATGCCAAGGGAAGGCCGCATACACATAGGGTCTCCTTTTCCTGAGCTCACCTTAACATGGGAGCCTTCTGATACTGGAGTTCGCTTTTTTATTATATTTGGGTTTTGGAATTTTTCACTTATGATTGAGCCTTTAGATTCTTTCTTTTGTGTATATGTTATTTTGATGTATTTTGGTAGTTGACACAATTCATAAGTTTTTCCCACTATCATCATTAATAAAATTTGCTATTGTAATAAAAAATAAAATAAAATAGTTGACTTTTGTATATAGAATTACGATAGATGTGCAAACACCAAACTCTTTAAGAAGCAAATCATTGTTAGTAATCTAATATATTCTAGAAAATAGTAGATCAAAAGTTTTGATATTAAAAGTGAATATTAATATTAAATAACTATTGAAAAAGTTGAAGAGCCATTGAAATTAAAAAATTAAAAATAAAACCATAAATATTGAAGAAGATGAAAAAGATTTGAAATAAAATAAAATAATATTATAAATTTTTAGTTGACATTTTTTTTCACTTTTTTTTTTTTAATTTGTGATAGGATGTGGCATCATAAAATATAGTAGAGTTAGTAAAACTAAATTTCCCATAACTTGTCAATTTTTGTCTTAATCCTCACACTTATCATCATATAGAATACACCGAGCCCGCAGGCCGCTAGCATCTCTTGGGTTTCTGGCCTTAAGGAAACCGCTTGCATGGAGTCAGATTGTATATGGTGTTAGAGTTTTAGCAAGTTCCACTTTAGAAGAACTCTTTAAAAGTCTGTCGGTGTACGTGTAAGTGTGTGAGTCGCCACTTAATCTTTAGAAAAAGTTAATTTTCAAGATGATCAAGGAACCAAATAACTCCACTTTTGATAAAACTGATATTTTGTCCAATTTTTAAGAAAAAGTGAGTCTCAAACCAAAGGCGGATCTGAGGACTCGTAATTGATAAAAACATGTTAGAAAAAAGATTTTATTTTTTTAAACAATTTTGGCTTTAAAATTTTGTATGAATTTTGGTTTAAAAAAAGATAGTTTTCGTATATACATGCATACTTTCATGATGCGTGAATAGTTGTAATATGCCAAAATGATGCATGGATAAATATTATAACATGAATGACAGTTATAAGCGGAAAGCAATAAAAAGGCAAAAAAATAAATAGGGATCCTTCCTCTAGCCTCAAAGGATATTAAGGAAAGCACACAACCCCAAAAGCAAATCTAAGGAACAAAGCGATAAAATAAATAAATTACATCTGAAAATGACCAAGCAAAGGGGATCCTTTCTCTAGTCCAAATGATTTGGAAAAGGCACACATTTTTCAAATAATTATATAACTAGAAAATAATAATAATAATACAAATGACAAGAAAAACAATGATTTTTGGAGTTGTAGTCTTAGAACGGCATGTCGGCGTATCCCTTAGAATAGGAATCAAATCCCACGACGTACTCCCTTCTCATGAAATGTGGGGTTGTTATGAGAAATAGTGGATTGGTCAGTTGTGTATTCAAAAGCTAATTCGTTTTAATTTGAAAAAAATAGCCAAAAAGGTCATTAATTAGTTCTGGATTTGATTAATAAAAAATTAGATTTTGATTGTATGAAATTGCCTAAGTTACTTTTTAGGGCTTTAGTTCAAAACCAAATTAAATACTTTTTCACTCGAATGTATTACCTTTGACTTTTGAGGCTTTGGAACAGGCGATTAGGATGGTTTGATGAAGCTAGAATAGGTCTCTATTGCGTTTGGAGAAGTCTATCCAAAGATTACACTTGAATCGACTCAAAAATGTTACCTTGAATATTGTTCGAAATTGGACTGACTAGTGTTTTAAATATGAATTTAGGCAAGATTTTAGTGTTTAGGGATATTTCAGAAGTATTTTGGTAGAGTTTCGGTGTCTGAGAGTTCTAAAAAGAGGTCTAGAACTAAGTGTCAAAGGGTCGAATTTACATAAAAAATCGAGTTAGAAAAGTCGAAAAGTGGGCTCGATGCATTAAAACCCTAAAGAATGCATCAGAGCAAAAAATGCATACGTTTAGGCCTTCACGCATGCGTTAGGGACTTAACGCACATGCTTGGCTTCTTACGCACAGGTTTGACCTCTTATGCACATGTTTGGGCCCTTATACATGGGCCCGATTTTTAGGGTCTGACCCAGTTCGATTCGATTTGATTTGTTGAGTTTTTTTGGGTCCATTTGAGATCCGATTTAAGCGCAGTTTGAACCTGTGGGCTCGTATTGACCGGTTGGATTTAATGGTGCAAAAATGTAGGTTCACAGCTGCCCCGTTAGCAGACTCATTTTACGAAAAACGTGGCTAATAAGTGTGAACACATTAAAGGAGTGGGTCCTTGAACTTTTGCCTATATATAGGGCTTGGAGAAGCTTGTCATTATCAAAATTTCTCTATTCCTTCTTACTTCTTCCTTTCCTCCCAAATTTCTTTAGCTGAATATTTTCTGGATGATACCGACCAACAACGATCAGGAGGAGGATTTGTCTGTGCAGTTGCATGTGTCCTTAGAAGGTAAGCTTGTTACTTTGTTTCCCGACTCGGACGAAGGCTTGTATGTTTATGTTGATGAATTACTAGGCCCTTCTAATATTATATTTGGCTCGGATAGTCATCTCGGTCTTTCCAACATCACAATTGATTTACCTGGTTCCTCTACTAATTTAGACTTTTCTGATTATGTTCCAGACGATTTCACCCCAATGGAGGCTGCTAAACCCATGACGATTCTGAATTCCATTCTATTATAGAATCGACAAGATCATGCTAGTTGGCATAGTTACCCTGCAGTATTTTTTCTTTTCTCTCTCCATTCTTTTTTCTGTGCATTTTATTTTCTGTGCTCTATTTTTCCGCTCCTTTATTTTTTCCAATACACTTTCATTTTTCTATGCACTCTTATTTTTTCAATGCACTCTCATTTTATTATTATTTTTTCACTAATTTTTATTTCATATAAAAAATAAATGAAATAAAAGGATAGAAATGATAAAAGTTTTACCAATAGGATGTTGAGCACAATTAGCGGGGTGCTTGCTCCATGTTGTCTGATGTGCTAGCCTTCCTAGACCGTTTTGAGGCTGCAGCTACTTATATTGCCCCGGCTCATCTATTTGGTTAGATGAGTCTGGACAATAGACGTACACCTGATAAGAAACTTATCTTTGCTCTGGTCGAGAGGTGGTGGTGGACCACTGATACCCTTCACCTACCTGTGGGAGAGATGTCCATAACTCCAATAGAATGGTCTTGCTTGATTAGCATATGATTTGGATCTCAGCCTGTCATTTTTTATTCTGAAGTATGACATCCCTATGCCTTACAAAATCTTCTTAGGGTGGTTCCTCATTTCAACACCTGAGGAATTGTTTCTCAGACTTGGCTGATTGCCAATATGAAGAGCATGGACCTAAAGTCTTACTCTATGATCAATGTGTTTAGGTATGCTTATTAGTTATCCTTTCCACCATCATTTTATACAATGAGTGTGGATGGATTGATCTGAATATACTAGCTTCACTACTTGATCTGGATTCACTCGGTTACTTTGACAGGGCTGGTGCTACACTGACTATAGCTTACCGAAGGATGGGCATGTTATCTAGGACTGACGGGACTAGCATTCATGTGATTGCCATAGTGTGGGAAGTCAATATTTCCCTTTATTCTATCTTTGATGTTTTACTTTCTCTAGGCTTTTTCTCACATTCTGACTCTTGCCCCTAAAACTGTTATAGGGGATATTCTATTCCTGATGGGGAGAATGTGGTGTAGGGAGTCTTGGGTGGATCCTTATACTAGATTTTCTTTTTCTGATTACTAAGGGATCTTGGCTATGACGAATGAGGTATGCCCTGAGTAGCTTTACCTTTCATTATGCTTATGAATTTCTTATAGTTAATCTATCATTTCAGGTTATTTGGTCACCCTTCGATTATGGTGCTTTGAGGGATGTTGACCTTTCTGCTTTAGGTCTCATCATTACTAAGACATGGATCATCATTGGTTCCTCTAGCCTTGTAGAGTTCTTCCTAGGTGAGCAGGTTGTGGCCTAAATGACCTCAAAGCCCATTATTCTAGTCGACCCTCCTTTGCTTATAAGGGATTCCATGCCTCTTGCTTTTCTGGATTTCTGGAGGATTATGAGGCCTGGGCAGGATTTATGCATTTGGGGTGCCTCTTATCCAAATTTCCTAGCCACCCTCTTGATGAGAGGGAGGCCTCCACATTTTTCTAGACCGGTTCAAGTTTCGATAGTGTCTGCTACTTATGCTCTGAGGTGTAGGTCTCACAGTCAGACTAATTATTTAGCTCCTTGAGCCATGCCTAGTATAGATTCACTTTCTTTAAACATGGGTGCCTTTACACTGGCTATGCCTGCTATCTCCATTTAGATTCGGAGAGTTTACCTTGGCGTTGCTGACCACATCTCTTATCAAGGAGCGGATGGTGTTATGAGAGTCCAACACATCGGTTATAACTATCTGCCCAGTATAGTGCATACCGATCCAGCTACGATGCCCCCATTGGTGATTTATGACTTTCTTGGTATCATTTATGCTTTTTTTCTATTTTCTGACATCTATTCCTTACAGGTCCCTACCGTGATACATGCCAGTAGTCATGACCTCTACTAGCAGACTTTATTTACCTTTAGTACCACTCTTTCTACTTTGAGTGCCATTAAGAGTAAGAGGGAGCCCAAGATTTTCCGAAGGCATGTTGTTCATATCGATGACGATGATGACGAGGAGTTAGAAGATGACGAGTGATGCATGGATGATTTGACTTGATTAGGATCCATTTGCGGGTCTTTTGTAAAAAATGTAGTTTTATTTTTGTATTTTTGAACTCATGTTTATGAAAATTCTGGAGTTTTTAAATTTTTCTTTGCGATTTTCCATTTCAAAAAATATTTTTATTTGGAATTTGAATTTCCAAAATTATTTTGGTCAAAAATCGCAAGAAAATGGAATCTAATTAGGCCGAATGAATTACTGTGATGGGTCGGGTCAATGCGCGAGCTGCCCACACACTTGAGCCACAATGCATGTGTTTGGGGGCTAACACATGCTTCAGCTTTCTAACATGTACGTTAGTGGTTAAACACGTGTGTTAGATCCCTAATGCATGATTTTGGCTCGTGACGTATATGTCAGTACTGTAGCTCACGCGTTCGGCGTTCTGAACTCCATTTTCTACATTGGTTTTCTTGCCACTATATATTATTATATGAAAATTAATTTTTTTTACACAAAAAATCACGAGAAAGTATATTATTTTACAAAAAATTTAGTTTCTTTCTATTTTTACTCATAAAGTGGAGCCTCACTTTAGTCACATGATGCATGATTGGTGTTAGAATTTGAGCCAAGGAAAAAGATTCAACTTCTGAAATATGGGATGAGTGCTTTTCTGACACTTAGAAGTGTTAAAATTGACTGGGAATTTTTGAACTCTTGCATTTGATTTTGACGTTTCCCAATTCGTAGCCGGCATGGACGAAATGTGTCCAACTTTTAAGGAGTTCTCATTTGTTTCTCAGTACGAGTCCTAATGCTGATATGGCTATTCCAGTTGAAAGGGTAGGTTACTTTAAGTTTTTTAAGAGGCTTTTGGATTTGAGCACAAAGGTTATTTATGGTATAGTGAAGGATGATTTTGTGGACCTACTTGCCATGGCTGATATGTTCTAGGATGATTATGATGACCCTATTTGGTGAGCTAGGAGGCTGAAGGCTTATGCATTTGTGTTGACAACGGGCTATATTTTTATGAGCCTAGTTAAATGGGGTGATGCGAGGGTGGCCGAGCTGATATCTTAAATGGGGGAAGGGAAGTTTATTATTGGTATAATTTTGGTTGAGACACTGCTAAGCCTTGAACATCATTGTAACTCAGGAGAACCTTGGACCATTAATCCTATCTTGCTCTAGGTATTTGGACCTTGTCATTAGTTG
>CAOJBK010559498.1:0-14266 GCA_948294925.1 Codiaeum variegatum | reverse complement strand
GGCTCAAAGTATCTGCTACTACATTCACCTTTCCTTAATGAAACAAAATATCACAATCATAGTATTTCAATAATTCCATCAAGCACCTCTGTCTAAGATTTAGATCCTTTTGTTTAAAGATATACTTCAAACTCTGGTGATCAGTGTAAATCTCAAACTTTTCACCATACAAGTAATGTCTCCAAATTTTCAATGCAAACACGATTGCCACCATTTCCAAATCATGGGTTAGATAGTTTAGCTCATACTTCCTTTATTGGAGTGAGGCATAAGCTATCACCCTTCCCTACTGCATCAAAACAAATACGAGTCCCATCCTTGATGCATCACAATAAACTTCATATCCTCCCCTTTCAGTAGGGAGAGCCAAGATAGGAGTAAAAGTGAGATAGGTTTTGAGCTTCTGAAAACTTCCTTCACATTCATCATACCATTGGAACTTCACCTATTTCTGAGTAAGTTTAGTCAAAGGACTAGCTATTTTTGAGAAATCTTTGACAAATCTTCAATAATATCCAGCTGAACCCAGAAAGCTTCTAATCTCTGTCACATAAGTAGGTCTAGGCCAATTTAGAATCGCTTCTATCTTCTTCGGATCAACTTAAAGTTCGTCTTTGCTTATTACATGACCAAGGAAACAAACTTCTTCAAGCCAAAATTCACAATTTGAGAATTTGACATACAATTTATGCTCCCTAAGAGTTTGCAATATAGTTCGAAGATGCTATTCATGTTCTTCTTTGCTTTTTGAATAGACTAGTATGTCATCAATGAATACGATAACAAACTTGTCCAAATAGGGTTTGAAGACTTGATTCATTAAATCCATAAAGGCTGCGGGAGCATTAGTCAATCCAAATGGCAACACTAAAAATTCATAATGCCCATGACATGTCTGAAATGTAGTTTTAGGCACACGCTCCCTTCGGATTCTTAATTGATGATAACCCGATCTCAAATCTATTTTAAAGAAGTGGCTAGTTCCCTGTAACTAGTCAAATAGATCATCTATTTGTGGAAGAGGATATTTGTTTTGGATAGTGACTTTATTCAACTGCCGATAATCTATACAAAGTTGCAGAGAACCATCTTTCTTCTTAACAAAGAGGATAGGTGTTCCCCACGGTGAGCTATTGGGGTAAATGAACCCCATATCAAGCAAATCTTGCAACTGTTCCTTTAACTCTTTTAGCTCAACTGAGCTATATGATAAAGAGCTATGGAAATAGGATTAGTTCCAGGTGCCACCTTAATCGAGAACTCAATTTCTCTCTCGGGAGGTAACCCTAGAAGTTCCTTTGGAAACACATTAGGAAATTCTTTAACTATAGGAATCTACTCTAACCTAACCATTTCCATACTATCATTTATGATATATGCCAGATATCCCTGACATCCCTTTCGTAATACTTCATTAACCTCAATGGCTGAAATGAGATTATAAGGAACTTTGCTTCTATCGCCCTGAAACTCATAAACTTCTCCAAATGGAGTATGGAGCACTACTTTCTTATCATGACAATCAAAATTGGCATGATGTTTAGATAATTAATTCATGCCTAGAATAACATCAAATTCAAAAATAAGTAGTTCAATCAGTTCAGTTTCTAAGATTTTATCACAAATTTCCACTTTGCAAGCAGGAAACACTTTTTGAACTAACACTACCTCCTTAAGAGGGGTAGACACAACAAGAAGATTTGCAAGCATAACACATGTAATAGAAATTCTCTTTGCAAAGGAAAGATAAATAAAAGAATGGGAAGCTCCATAGTCAAATAAAACTTATGAATCCATATTTTCATTCTTAATACAATTTGTTAGGATCATGCATATGTTTTTCTTTAGCTTAAAACATGCGTTGGAGGTATACAAATAAAATATAATGTAAAATATGACTTAAAAATACAAATGGGATTGAACTTTTCCTTCCATGACTAGTGACAGAATCCAAATCCCTCAAACCTTCCATTTTTACTTCTAAATGCATATAACATGATTCAAAGGGGCTTTAAATTCCTATGATACATGAATTTAATTCATTATACAAAGAAACACTTAGTTTCACAAGAAATGTCATTACTATACACTAATCATTTCAATATAACATAAAACTATATAAGACCTATGCTCTGTAGTTTCCCTAGGAAAACCATAGCCCTGATACCACCTTTAATACACTCCAATTTCGAGGCATGACAGTCCTTAGACATGGGTAAGCTTAAGGTCACTTGACACCCGTAGAACCCTAAATCATAACTCAAATATCTCATCATAAATTATCATACTTAGACATATCAAGTAACCACTAATAATTTATAACACTTTACTAAGCATACAATTTATACCATACTCATTAGTCATATAACATTTAATTTTATAAAAAATTTGGGAAAAGTTTTGCCTAGACATGAAGTTACCTTTCTGCAAGGGAAACTCAATCTACACTTCTATAAACATTACATACTCAATTCTTTCAATATCCATCACAATAAAGCCATATATTCATCGTTTGTCATCGCCCTATTCATAACATATATAAGAGTAAATATTATATAAACATATACTAAATCCCTAGGTATTATGGAGCAACTATCTATTTAACCATTTATATATATACAATAAAACATTAGAACATTACTTGAGACTTGAGATATACAAGCTAGAAGTCAACACTCCTTGGATTCCTTTCTAAAATCCCTAGTACTTGAAATAATCAGAAATAATGAAATGAGCTTTCATCTCAATGAATTTATGCATATGTTAATACCCGTGGTATAGATTATAGGGTAAGCATTGAACATATAAAAATAAATGGTTATAAGGCAAAGTAATCATAAATAGAATAAGGATTAAGGACATGTATCTTATATAGATAACTAAATCATAAATATCATATCATATATAACGGGCTGACAACTATGGGTGAGCTGAAATCTCCATCCACATAGTGTCGTAGAGGGCCGGTCACTTATAGTGTCATAGAATACACATGCTTGGCCGGGCATATGCCTATGGAATCAGTCTCCCCTAGGTAGGCTCTGATATTCAAACTATATTAGATCAATCACCAGTGCACACAGTTTGATGGTTTCACCTCCATCAGTACGGGTGTTCTGTCATATATAGATGGTCACTAAGATTTCCTTAGGCATATCAATAATGTTCAAATCAAATAGGTCATATGAGGCATATCAAGTTCATATCAAGGTCGTTTAATAACAATCATTAACTATGGCAATGTTCACAGTAAGTTCATATTAGGTTTTCAATTAAAATTTGGCAAGGTTACGCATTAAGCATTAACATAACACATAAAACTCACCTCAATTCCACTTTAACTATTAGCCTTAAGCTAATTCCATGAAAAATCCAATTTATTTCAAGTAATTCCAAACCCTAACCAAGAATAACATAATTCAATACCAATCAACATTCTCAAAACATTAAAGATTAATCATAGTATATACTCAATTCATAATTCAACATAACCCCTCTAAAAAAACTAAACCCTAACTTAAAAATTCATATGATAAAAAGACCTCAAAATGCATAGAATTTAATTCCAAAAGATGGGAAAGTTCATAAGCTTTCAATCGATACCTTATACGCTCAAAATGGGGGTTAGAGCAAGTGGGAAATCATGTTTTAGTCGAAGAATGGCAGCCTTCACTTCTCCGACGAGGGGCGGCGCGTCTAGCGGCCTCCAGTGACCAACAAGGTGCCGTTGGAAAGCTCTCTCAGAGATCTAAAAGGTAGGGTGGTGCGTGTAGGTGAAAAACTGAAGAAATGATGTCGTTTTGGTTGAAAACAGTGACAATATAACTCTCTCTACTCTCAACAATGGAGTTTTCTCACTTCTCTCTAAACTCTCCCTTTCTCTCACTAAAATTCTGGTGTGTTGCAGAAAAAGGCTTGAAGAGGCGATTTTAATATGTGTTTAAGGGTTATATGAAGCTTATAAAGTTTTCCTAACCAGTCATGTATCAATACTTATCCATTACTTTATAATAACTAATCAAATGAGACTTATGGTCCCCACTAGTTAGTATTTAATTTCTCATATTTATATTATCTTATAAGGTTAAAATAAATTATTAATATATATTAACCTTGTAGAGACAAATTAACATACTTAAAATTGTACCTAGTACGCTTAATGATTAATCTTAACTTACCATCAAATTCAATTTTAACTAACACATTATATATTAATCCTTATCTTATTAATTTAATTACTTATGGATTACCGTATCCACTAAACAATCTTTTAATCAATTTTCATCCATCAAATTTCAAGGAAATGAATAGATTGTGAGAAGAATGCACATGAATAATATGGAAGACCATTTTTTATCAATTTGAAATCTAGGGTGTTACACCATCAGTATCGGAATCACTCGCCCAGTGCCGTTGAATTTGGCCAGAATCAGCTCCGATAGTTGTTGTAGCCCGCGGTTTTCAAACTGCAAATTCGAAGCCTCGTGTTTGATATTGATCATCGTTTCTAGCTTGTTGGAGCCGCCAGTGGAAGCTCTTCCGATCGGTGGTGGCAGCTCGTTGAACGGTGGCTGAAAATCGAAGATCGCTCTCTCTCTCTCACCGCTCTCTCTCACTCTCTGTCTCTTTCTGCAATTCTCGATCCTTCTTATCCCAATTTCTTAATTTTTCCTTTCTCTTTTTTTTAATAATATAATTATACATCATTATTATTTAAAACTAAAAATAAACTTAACAATAAAACTTCAACTTTTTGCTTCAAACAAAGTAAATTTCAATTTAAATAGATGGGGAAGGGGTCACGTGGTTTCAATGTAACCTGCTTGAGTTTTTTTTTCCTTTTACTTATATGTATTATTATTATTAATTACTAAAATCTAAACAAATACAAATAAATACACATATAAATAAATTGAACATAAATTTTTAATTTACTGAAATTTTCAAAAATATTAACAATAATTTTAATATGAAAATCTAAAATAAAATTTAATAATAAATCATACCTTATCATAATATTTTCAAGAAAAATTTTCAAATATAAAAATTCTATGTAAAACTTCTATGTAAAACTATAAATTTAAATTCTTAAAATCTTCATATAAAATCTGAAATGTTAGAACAAAAGCAAATCAAATAATTTTCATATAAAATGGAAACCTTAAAAAATGATGTTTTAGTTATCTCATTTTTTAAAAAAAATAATTTCAATAAAATCAACATAAAAACCTTATTTTATCGGCTTGAAATTTCAATTCATTAATTTCAAATGATTTCATGGCTAAATCTCTATTTAATATATTTAGCTCCGAGTTGGCATATTAAAGTTACATTCATTTGTCAATTTATTCATAATTTTTGGTATTTTTGTTTAATTTATTTTTTATTTATTATTTTTGTTCAGGTGATGTTACCTAGGATATTGAAGATCTAGTTGTTATGAAGCTGAATTCTCCTGAAGAAGCCTTTACTTTGTGTAATGAATACACATTCAAGATGAGTTTTAATGTTCAAAAGGGTAAACAAAGGTTCAGGACTAATGGTAAGACACTTTATGTGAAAGTTTTTAATTGTTTTAGAGCTTAAAAAAAATTAATAACTATGATCTTTTCTTCCTTTTATGTGTTTTATGTTTCGAGTACTTTTGTTTTATTATTTTTTAATTTAATATATATTTTTTAGGAGACGGTTCATTCTGAAATTGGTAGTGGATATTTTGCATATTCAATTTCTAATTGTAAAGAATTCATTCATGTTTTTCAACATACTAAATCAAATTTTGCAACAAGATCCCAATGTATTGATTTGAATTTTGCTCATGTTTCTACCAATATTGATTTCAATTTATTGCAAAATTGTAGATTTGAACGTAGCTTCATTTTTTAAGAATGTTGATTTGATTTTTAATCAGTGTTTTTTCAAAATCATCATTTTGATTTTTCTTCCTGTTGACTTTAAATTATAGTAATCATGGTACTATATTTTTTTTAATGGAATATTGAATAAAATATTTAGTGAATATTATTTTTACTATTAATGAATATTCTATTTTTGGATTATAAATATTATGAATTTTTATTTAAGATGATGAATATTTATTGAATGAGGAATGAGCATTTTTTTCAATATTCATTGGAACAATAATAACTATTCATTTCGTAATAAAATAAATAATGTAATACATGAAATATTTATTGCTGGAATGTTCATTATATATAATGAAATATTCATTATGTACTAATAAAATATTCATTATGTATTGATAATATAGTTCTAGTACTAATATGTTGATATTAATTGTCTTTAATATCCATTAACATATTATGGTAGGATATCAATCTACAGTCGTTGCATCCCAATAAGAAAAGTATGTGACATCACCAATTATTTTAAGTAATAATAATAGAAATTAATATGTTCTCTGTCATTTGTAATCAAATAGAAATCAAAATGTTCCAAAAGGTTTTTGTTTAATGTTGTGTTGCATACTAATAATGTTAATTTCAACATGTTACCAAAACCAATATCATTCACAACTTGTCTTTGTTGCGAAGAGAACTGTTCGATGAGCTTGAATAAAGTTGTTGGAGACATCCTAGTAGTGAATATTTTTTCCTCATTCACTGTAGAAAAATGAAGTTATTCATGTTGATTTGGTGTCTAAATCTTTGCATTTATTAACTATAGGCTTTTTTTTTTCTTTTTATATGTTTTGCATTGGAATTTTGATAAGTGGTAAGTCAATTTTTATGTTGCATGCTCATTCTATTTGTTTTCTTTTTATTTCTTTTCTTTGTCCACTTTGTCTTGTAATTCTTCAAATTCAAACAGCTCTTTTTTAGTTCCTATTGAAATATACATTATTAATAACATAAATTGTTGTCCTCCATATTTTGATGATTCCAAAACCAATAGTCTACTTATATAATGAGATGCAATTATTTGTCAAAATTATGTTTTCATGTTTGAATGAGCAATCAAGGAGCATTTGGTGCATGCTTATGTTTCTAGTAGTCATATTATATACATAAACACTTTGTATGGACTAACTATGAGTTTAGAAACAAAGTGTTTTAAAAAAGTGCAGGAGTGCTTGGATATGGCCGTATGGAATTCATCCATACGCCCATACGGTACTTAGCATATGCCTGTATAGAGCCACTTCTATATGACCCGTATGCTAATACAGGAGGTTTTGGGATTTAGGGAAAAATGTGATACACCCGTATCAATAGCGGATGATACACTCGTATCCCTTTCAATGGCTATTTAATTCAAACTCAATTACCAGATTCGTCCGTATGGACCAAGGCCTATACACCCATATGGTACCAGTCAGAATCCATTAGAAATGATGTCAACTATACTTTTTGAATGTTGAAGACATATTTTTGGCTCCAAGATGGCTAAGGTATAAAAGAGCACACCATAAACAAAGTCAACAAGATTCAAGAACTATTATATTGCATTTGTACACTTTTGTTCTTAAGTTTTTAGCTCCTCAAGCCCATTCTCTCTTATTTTCTTAAATACTTAGTTCTTCATTGTAAACCCTTAAGTTTAAGAAAACTTTTGCTAGGATTACTTATTAAAAATCCTTAACCTAGCACTTGTAATCAAGTATTTTGACTTGAGTTCTTTATAAACCCTAAAACACTTGTATTTGGAGTTGAATACTCCACTGTTATAATTGGGTGAAATCTCAGAGAACTAAAAGCTTGGAGGCTTTGGTTGATAGTGGAATCTCAATCGGTTGATTGAGAGAATGGACGTAGGAGAAGGAGTTTCTCTTATTTATTGTTATTGTTATAGTGCTTTATTTTTCATTTGGTATTGGTGATTTGAAACTAATCTCTTCATATATTCATAGTTCTTTGATATATATCATTGTGTTATCACTTGTTTTTAATTGAGAAAAATTTTAAAGGTTTAAAATTGGGAACTTTGTTTGAAAAATCTAAGAATAGTTTGAAAACACCAATTCATCCCACTGTTGGTGTCCATTGTTGGGACAACATAAATATTCATTACGGATAATAAAAACATTTACTATTGATAACAAAAATATTAGTTATTGATAAGAGAAATATTCATTTTATTTACTGGTAATATAAGAATTCATTATTGATAAGAAAAATATTCATTACGGATAAGTTAATGAATATTTTATATTATGGCTAATACAAATATTCATTATTCATAGCAAAAAAATAATCATTAATAATAAAAGAAATAACCATTTAATTTACTAATAACATAAACATTCATTATTGATAAGAGCAATATCCATTACTGATAAGTTAGTAAATATTTTATATATTAAATATGTATTTTTTTTGTTTAACATTTTCTTTATCTTTTGATTGAAACTTGATTAGATCACTTGTGTTTGTGATTTTCTGTATTATCCATGCTTTTTCTCTTACTTGTATTACAATGACAATATATATATCAAAGAGTAGATCTAACAAATAAAAAATATCAAAAACAAAAATATACTTATAAAATAAATATCAAATATTAAAAGATTAAAGTATATAGAACTTATCTTTTGTAGTTTTTTGCTTTTATTTTTATTGAAATAAATAGAAATTATGTTTCTATTTTTAAATTTGATTTAATGCTTTTTGGAGGTTTTCTATAGATTTAAAGTGAACAGGTGACGGTTCAGTGAAAAAGAGAGAACAATTTCTCACTGATGCCTTTTGAATTTTTTAAAATCAAATTTACAAAAAGTAGGGTAAAGTATGAGTTTTATAGAACATGTCTTTTATTCTTTAGTAGACATGTCTGTGTTTTATGTTCTGGTGTAAATCTCAATTTTACACCCGAATCTTTGATATAATGATTGTATGTCTCTAGACCAAGCAACGATGGTACCTTATATCATGAACTCGGGAGTAGGTAGAGAGTTCAGCACCCCCTCCAACTTTTCAACAGTTGTGCATCTCTTCTCTCTTTTTTTTTTTAAAAAAAAAATTAATTCAATTTATAATTTTTTATAATTTATCATACACATTTATTAATAATAAATTACACTTCCATTCTAAATATTTTATATTTTATAAACAAGAATCTTAAACACACACACACACATATATATATATATATTCACTAATTATAAATTATTTTATACACATTTACTTAGAAAACCATCATAATTTTTCTTTAAAAAATTGTATAATTTGAATAAGTAATGAATACTAATACCTAATATCCAATGAATATATTTCTTAGAAAAAATCATAGAATTTTGGATAAATAATGAATATTACTATCTAATGAACTGAAATATTATGTCCAACGAACATACATATTATCTTTTATATAAAATCAACATTTTTAAATTATATCGTTCATCATATCTTAACTTATATATATATATATATATATATATATATATTATTAATTTTAAATTGTTCATTTAATATAAAACAATTGTCCATTCAGTATAAAATAATTGTTCATTTGGGTAAAACAGTTGTCCATTATGTCTGTTGTTTTCTAAAAATAAAATTATGATTTATGTTAGTTATTTGTCTATTAATTATAAGATAAATGTCCATTATATATAAATCAAATATTTCTATATTTATCAATTGTAAAATGTATAAAAATGATTTTTCGTCCATTAAGTATAAAATACATATTCATAATTAATAAGCAAAATATTCATTATAGCAAAATACATATTTATCTATTGTAAAATGTATGAACTGATTTTGTACATTGAGTATAAAATAAAATAAATATTTATTATTGATAAGCAAAATGTCTATTCTCACAAATGTAAAATTATCAATTAAAAAATATATAAAATGATTTTGTTCATTGAGTATCAAATAATTATCCATTATTGATAAGAAAAATTTACATTTATTATAAATACATATTTATAACATCAGTTTTGTTCACTAAATGTGAAATAACTATTCAAATCGTTGAATTAATTGTCCACTAATTAGTAAAAATTCAAAAAGAAAACTTATTATTATGAAATGACAAAAAAAAATGATAAAGAAAAAAATTCAACTTAATTGAGAAAAAAATGTAAAAAATGGAAATCAAATCCATGACTAAGAGGTAATGTAAAAAATGCACTATCCATTTCATCTTCCATGGTAAGTTAGCTTAAAGTTTGCATATAAATAATATAAGTGTCAGTATCCGGGTGCAATAAAAAATTTGCGGGCAGTGGTTATGGTGAAGGGGCTACTGAGTGAACTGCGATATAGCTATATTGATTTTGTTGATTATTGTGAATTTGATGTGTTGAAGTTGTAATTATCCATAAGTATAGAGTGATGGCCCACAAAAGCCCATCCAATGGACTTGTCTAGAGATTTCCATAGTCGTTATCTAGTGACGCCACCCTCCAATAATCAATTTTGATCTTTAGCCAATTCATTAAAGGCAGCGACTGCGGTGGCTGTGGCAGTAGCAATTCCTCCTCCTCTTGATCTCTATACAGTCTTAACCGAATCAAAATGCATCATTAATGCTCACTTTCGCCATTTTCTCGCTCTCTTTGTATTCTTTCTTCTTCCTCTTTCTTTCTCTCGCACTGTCTACCCAACCCTTCAATCCTCACTCAATCTTCTACTAACACTTCCAAAATTCGTCTCTCCACCTTTGTTCTTTACCTTAGTGATGCACACCCATCAAATTTTCTCACAGTCAAAACCCTTGTTCTTTCACTTTCTTTCTTCCTCTGTGTTTTTATTTTCTCTCCTTTCTATTGGTTCAATCACCTATAGCATTCACCACGGCTTTTACGGTGGACCTGTTAAGCTTGACTCTGCTATCAAATTGGATTTCATTTCTTTCTTCCCTCTCATAATCACAGTAATTTTGGTCCAAATTATTGTGGGTGTTATACTTGTTGTTTTTGGCTTTTCCTTATTTTTGGTCATTAAGGGAATTGAGCTTTTAGGGTTTTAGATTCAGTTCTCTTCCCATTATTTTATTGGGTTTTCTGTAGTTGTTGTAATTGTGTTATTATTGATTACATTATATTTATAGCTTAATTGGATTTTAGCAGGTGTTATTGCGGTTATCGAGTCAAGTTAGGGGATTCAAACATTGAAGAGAAGTTGTTATCTAATAAAAGGAATAAAAGGAGTGGCTTTTGCTTTATTATTGTTTTTTGGGTGTTTGGTGGGTATTTTGTTAGTCTGTAGTTGTAATTCAGGAGTTACACTGGGTATTGGCACTAGCAATGGATGGAAAAAGTTGTGGACTTTTTGTGTAAATTGTTGTCACTTCAACTATGTTAATGGTGTTGCTCCTTTACAATGTCGGTGCGAATACTGTTATGTATATGTAGAGCTAGGCTATTCATAGAGAACTTACTTGTGAGATTGCTGAAGAGTTTGCAAGAGAGTATGTTGGTTTGCCCTTCGATGATGGAAAAGCTCCTTACCTTGTTTCTGTTGCTTATACTTGACAAATTACAAGGTTAGTTGCCATGAAATGTCTGTTGATTCTTAAATTCTATTTTAGCTTGTGTATAAGATTAGTTCCAAACCATGAAACTTACTTGTAAATACCATAAGCAAAGTTTTTAGTTTTTAAGATAAGATTGTGTTTTGCTCTCTTTTTGGCATATGCTTGCTTACTTTATAGTAATAGCAAGGATTTAAGCTTTTGAAAATGAATTAACCATATCAACCAACAGTGAGTAATATCAAGGGATAATGATTAGCAGTGTACTTTTATGCTAGACTGCCATTTATGGACACTTGAGGAATTCTTAGACTAAATTACCAAAGTATCTTTTGGTTTGAAGAAAATATTCAACTATACTTCCTCTATTTTGATTTTTGATATATAACAAGTACTTAAAGATATCCTTTTTTAGAAAAATATTTGTTCTATGAATTCTTTACATAGAGCATATAATTGCCAAGTTACAAAAGTAACTACTGCATCATTTCATCTTATGAACAGACAATTTTACTAGCAAAATTTACCTTTCACTTCCACCCCCCAACACTTTCACTAACTTGTATGCTTAGTTTATCAGTTAGCTTGGCTTGGTATGACCCAAAGCCACAAAACTATTTTGGCAAAATTGAACTAAAAGAAAGTAGATCAATATAGCAACTTATTTGTTTTTTCAAGAATCTAGTAAGGGTAAGGTGATGCATGCCGCATATGATACGAAGTCTAACCATGTATGTAAATTGAATTGAAATAAGCTTTAAACTGTGTCGATTAAGGTCAATATAAAGTCATCAAGTATCTGTGTGCTTGAGAAAATAATTGCTTGATACTGATGGAACCTACAACATGGAAGTGTTAATATGACTCATAAACCTGTGTAAAAGAAGATCATCATATATGTTATGCTTGCATCTTGTCTCTGATTTAAGTAACATCTTTTTGGAAAAATTAACCTTGGAGCTGTTGTAATTGAGGTTGATCCTTTTTTTATTTTTACTTTTTTTTTTCCAATATGAATATTTTGAACACGAGGCAGGAATTTGTTTCTTAGTAGCTGAATGGCATAAGGAACTTGTTTGTTGTCAAACCTTAGGCCCTTGTAGAACATTGCTAAACTAAATTTTTTATTGCAAACATCTCTTTGGAAAGGAAATGACTTGTACCCAATATATTTTTTTCCTAAAAGCGAAAGATTATTACTTGCTTGCCTCGTCTCTTAATCATTGGACAGATGCTTTCAATATAAGAACATTCTCATCTTCCTGATGATTAATCAGGTCAGAAGAGATAAATCTTCAGCTTATCAATCTAATATCCATATCATTCTTACTAATTTCTTACTTGCGTGAATGTTTCTATCCATAAATAAAAGATAATGAAAAAAATTAATCATTTCATTTGCTGGATTTGGGAACAGTCAAGCTGAATCTGGGCCCATCAAATGGAAATCGTCGGAAAATGCGCAGTGTCTTTTTTTTTTTTATTATTAATAATAATAGCTCTCGTTCCAAGCTTTGTTTTGACATTGAGTTTATCTCCTGAAAGTCACCGGCAAAGACAGCTACGTTGTGTAGAGACTTTGACGATTCAAAATTTCAGTAATTTCTTTTTGATGTTCAGACCTTAATTCACATGGATTTCATAAAGGTAAGTTAGGAATTAATTGAAGTTGGATTACTCTATGGTGTAAAAGTACACAATTACTCCTGTGTAATTGCCAACTGATGCTGAGAAAATTTAATTGAGATTAAATTGGGAACTTGGTTTTGTCTATAATTTGTAATGATTTTGTTTGATTAAAAGAATGGCTGTTTTGTGATTCTGTATTGCTTGATATTAATTTAAATTTCCTTTTCTTTTAATTTCTGGATTGGTTTTTCATTTTTGATAATGAAGAATTTCAGTTAAAAATCATGTAAATTTTTGTTTATCAGTTTGTAGTGAAACTTTTCAGTTAAAGAAAAGAAAGATTTTCACGTCCATATATTTTTTTTTTTGTTTTGGGTTGAATTAAATTTAAAGTCATGGTTACTCCCAATTAGTAAATTGAAAATTGTCAATTAAGAGAGATTGTAGTTTCTAAATTATATATAAACATTGTCCTGTTTTATTAGGAGTCTTGATTAATACTTTATAATTTAATAGGGAATTATCATTTTTCTTCAAATTATGACTTTTGATTTATATAAAAATAGCATAATGCCCCACACTTTGCATGGGACTATTTAAAATAGTTGTTAATATATTATTTTATTAAATTAGTTTTAAATTTTATTATTAAATTTAAAAATTATAAATATAACTAATAATCATCGATCTCATTTAATAGAGTGAATAAAATGATATACTTAATTATATTCTTTTTAAAATTATATATTTAATTATTCCAAAAAAATATTATTTTATTTGAAATGCAAAAATAGTAAAAGATAAACTTATATTTCAATAATATTGTATCAACTAAAATGTTGATTACTATATATTTTATAATTTTTTTAAAAAAATTTTAAGAATAAAATACTAAATTAATAAAATTAAATCATTTGATGATTTTTTAAAGTTTTATTTTATGTACAAATAAATACACTCATTCATACACATATAAAAATAATTATAAATATTTATTATTAATAAGTAGATAATATAAATTGTTAATCAAAATTACTTTTCATTGACTAAAATTATTTTTCATTCACAATTAGTATATAATATTATTTTAATTATAATTTTAAAAATTGATCATGTCTATATGAATATATATTCTCATTAAAAATAATTACTAATTTAGTTTTATCTCACAATTAATTACGAAATAGTATTG
>CAOJBK010559394.1:0-25699 GCA_948294925.1 Codiaeum variegatum | reverse complement strand
TTTGTCTGGCATCGCTAGTTGCGAGCCTATCTCCTTCTCCTTCTCTATCATCCTCTCTGGGTCTCCTTCTCCCATCTCCTAATCTTTCCTCTCTTGTTGGTACTTCTATTACCGATCTAACTCCACCTCTTCCTTCTACGGGTTTGCTTGGAGGCATTCTCCCCATTTCTACACTAATGGGGTGTTAAAATTCAACATTCTACTTACTGTTGGGTGGTCATTACCAACCTATGCTGGTGGATTAGATGTTGGAGTTGGCTGGAGTTATGGGAGTAATGGGATAAGGTTAGTGACTATATTCTGTAAAGTAGCCACTAATTCTGGGGTAGTGAGAGGTAATGTGGATTGTGGGGCTGGATTTGAGGAGCTAGGCATTTGAGATTGCCCCATGAGGCCTTAAAGAGTTTGCAAAGAGGTAGCTAGATTTGTCCAGACCACTGCTAGGATCTGGGTGTTTGAGGGAGTGTCCGTTGTTTGAGTTGTGTTGGCAGGTGGAGGAATATTCACCATGTTGTGGGTTTCATCATGGGTGAGTTCCATTCTGAGAGTTGTTAGTTCAGGTTTTGGAAGGTGATGAAAGAAAGAATCATCAGTGTAATGATTCTTAGAGAAAGAAGAGAAGAAAATGTGTGAGAAACTAATGTCCCCACAAATGACACCAATTGATGTTGTGTGTGTCTCGACAAAGCTTGAATATAACTCCTTTGGTTGGATTGGATTAATCTACACCACAGAGAACAGTCAGGGGTGGCCGGACGGGTATCTGACGTAAATCTTTCGACGATCAAGTCAGTATGATAGAAGAGTTGAAGAGAGAACTCTCTGAAATGGATTGAGTTTAGTTTAGCTTAACTTACCTGTATGAGGTGCTTTGAGGGGTATTTATAATATTGAGCCCCTATAGATGGGACACGTATCTGCTTTGAGTAGGCCGTAAAGTACTCTTTATGGGACTATGACTTGATTGGATGATTGATGAGTGATGTAGACAGTTGTCTCTGTCAGACGTTCGGACCTCGAAGGCTAATAAGTCAAGTCTCTGAGGGTTCGGGAAATTCGGGGAGTAATTAGCACACTGACAAGACTCTAGTTAATTCCGAACTCCTAATTGGTCATGAACTATACTGGTACGGGATCGTATCATTAGTGAAGCGGTTAATCTTTATCAATTTGCTTCATCTAACTTGTGTCTTTCCTCTTTTTTTTTTTTTTGAAATATTTACTAATATGTTTTAGTATACGTGAACTTCAGCTAGTGTGGAATGGTTGAATACCTTTCCTTTATTTGCTATTGCTAGTCACGTAAGGGATGTTTCTAAGCAATGAAATACCTCTTGATTTCTTTAAAAAAAAAAAAGAAAGTGGGTTATGGGTGTTCTTTTCAGATAAAAATTATGCTAGTCATGAATTTTCACTATTTGACATTTCGTTTTTTAGCAAACATGGCACTTGCTTTTTACATGTATATGTTTTTGAGTTTTTTTTTTTTTTCATTTATACACTCCTCTTTCTTTTGTTAATTTTTCTTTTGTCCAAGGAGTAAATTTAACTTTTTATTATAATATTGTAATGTAAATTTTTACAAAATAAGGGAGAAATTTATCAATTTTTAAAAGAATAAATATATATTTATTCTTTTCTTATGGAACTAGAATGCATTTTTTTTTTACATCCCCACAACACATATTGAATCCTTAACTCATGAATTCCTGCTATAATATTTGTTTTACACTTTTATCGGCCATGGACCCTGCTTACTCATGAGTGCTCTAGAAAAATAATCCCCAATCTGTCATAGAAGGTGTCACACTCAAGTAGTTAATTTTTCATCAAGCTCATTTTACTAAGGACCATCCTATTTGAGGACTATGAAATCATTAAGAGCCAAGAGGCTGAACCTGTATACACAAAGGTATCCATCAAGTCCACTATAATGGGACTAACTCGAAAGGTTATAAAACCTTTATAGTTCATTGGTGAATCCTTCAAGTCCTTCGCAATAAGACCACCCATTTATAGGGTTATGAATTCATTAAGAGGAAAAACTCAACTTAAAAGAGCAGTAATCAAAGTCATAGAAATTGTGATAACAGTGCATGATAAGAACTCATATGACTTCGTTTCGACCTTTATAAAGGTATTCATCATAATACCTCAATCCAAGGGCTTCAGTTCCATTTCTCTAGACGATTCCAAAACCATTTACCTTGTTAGTCTTTTAGTAAGAGGATCTGCTCAGACCTGACCAAGGGCCGATTTGAACCGTGAATCAGACTAGAACCGACCTAATCAAACCCTGAACCAAAATTGGGTCAACGGTTTTTATTCATAAACTGGCCTAAAATGTAATGGGTATGGACTAGTTAAAGTTCAATATTTTGGTGAACCTGAATCAGAATTGGCGATTTCGAGCTGGCTCAAACTGAAAAAATAAAATAATATAAAAATATGTATTTTATAAATTTTTTAACATGCATTAAATAAGTGTTTTAAATGTTTAAAATGGAAAAAATAATTTTAAAATTATTAAATTATGTAATAATTATAATTTTAGTAATTTCATCATTGTACATCATTTAAAAATCTTATAAAATATTTTAAAATTGTTTGATAATTTAAAAGAAAGGAAAAAGCAATATTTAAATATAAAAATTAACAACTAGCATAAAATTAGCCTTCCATTTTAGTATAAATTGAAATAATTATTGGATGTAAAAAAAATGGATTAAGGATCAATTTGCCACCTAAACTTTTCACAAAAGTTCAATTAAAAATAAAATTAACTTTTAGACCAATTTATTACTCTAATTTATAGTTTTAGGTCAATTTACTCCAATTCTATTTAAACAAATATTTTTAAATTCTTAATAATGTGAATTTTCAATTTTTTAAAAAAATGGGATTGGAGTAATTTGATATAAAATTAAAAGTCAGAGGACTAAATTGAGCCAAAAGTTGATTTTATCCTTAATTGAACTTTTGTGAAAAGTTTAGGAGATAAATTAACTCTTAATCCTAAAAAAAAGTAATTATTTTATTCTATAAAAAAATATAGTGATTTTTCAAAATTTTTAAATAGCCAAACCGAACCTTAGAATTGTAATAAATTGGAATCGTAAATCGGCCGAAAAATGTTTGAATTGTAACCGTAAACTGGACCTTCCATGTGTAGACCGATTACGGTTTACCCTCTAAGTGAAGCGTGAACCAGAGATTCCAAGTCGGTTTGAACCGTTGGTCAAGTCTAGATCCGCTAAGTTCCTCTTGGACCCACATATTCTAAGGAAATAATGCCATTTTTCCAGAAGTTTTTTAACCGCACATTGCCTAATAAGTATTTGTCTCCTCTTTCCATTGTATACACTGTTTTTGAAAATCCAAATTGTTGTCTGTGAGTCACAATGTAAGGATACTTGCACAAAAGGTTTCCCCATAGAGGTATGTTAGCCAATTGGTTTTTTAGCCATTCTGCTTCTTGACCTGGCAATTTAAGAGCAATAAATTCATATTTCATAGTGAAGCGTGCTATACATGTTTGTTTAGCAGATTTCAATAATATAGCACCTCCACCCAAAGTAAAGATATAACCACTAGTAGAACTTACTTCATCATTATCAGTAACCCAATTTGCATCACAATAACCTTCCAAAATAGCACAAAATTTTTAAGTGCAAATACCAATTCATAGTACTTTTAAGATATTTGAGTAAACGATGAAGAGTATTTCATTACTAGGATTATGTGTGCAATGACTCAATCTACTAACATCATATACATGTCAAGTGTAGTTCAAGAGAAACATAACACTCCTTATTATCTTAGCATATTCTTCTTGAGAAACTCCATCATCTCTATTTTCCTTAAGAGGTATACTGATCATAAGGAGTTCTTATAGGCACAACATCAAAAAAATTAAATTTTCTCAATATAATGAGATTGACTTAGAAAAAAAAAACCATTTTTAGCTTTCTTTAATTTTATGCCAAGTATTATGTCACCTTCACCTAAGTCTTTTATGTTAAATTGAGAAGAAAGAAAATTTTTAGTTTCATTTATTACATTCATACATGTGTCAAAAATCAACATGTCATACACATAGAGGCATATAATGACATAATCAAAACCAAATTTCTTTAAATAAACACATGAATAAGAAGTATTCACATTATAGTCATTATGCAATAAAGCATGATTGAATTTTCCATACCATTGTTGCGGAGCATGTTTTAAGCCATATAAGGACCTTTTGAGTTTGCATACCTTGTTCTCTTGTCCCCAAATCACATAGCCTTCAGGCTACTCCATATTTCCTCTTTGAGGTCTCCATTTAGAAAAGTTATTTTTATATCCATTTGATGCATAAACAAATCATAGAAAGCAGCTAAAGCAATAAGTATTCTAATAGTGGCAATCTTATTTATAGGAGAATAAGTGTTAAAGTAGTCAATACCCTTCTTTTAAGTGTAACTAACTAAAACTAATCTAGCTTTGATTTATTAATAGAACCATCAAGCCTCATTTTCTTTCTAAAGATCCATTTGTACTTAATAGGTTTGCAACCTTTAAGCAAATCTACTAAGTCCATGAATGATTTGTCATCACTGAATCAAGTTCATTTTTAATGGCTTCTTTCTAAAAACTAGCATTTATAAAAGTGATATCTTCATCATATGTTTTAGGATCTTCTTCAATTAAGAAAATAGAAACAAAATCATCATGTAAATCACAATTTTCTGTCAAGAAAGTAGTAATAAAATCAAGACCAAAATAAATTTCTACTATGCTCCTTTTACTTCTTCTAGGTTCATTGATCACATTAGTTGAAATAGTAGATGCAGGAACATAATTAAATTTATCACAAACTGATTTTTCACATGTAGAAAAATTTTCAGCAACATCATGCATATTTTTCTTTACGGAAAAGACATTATTAAAGAATTCAACATTTCTAGATTCACATATTGAGTTATCACCGAGTAACATGAATCTATATGAAACATTATTTTGAGCATGTCCAATAAAAATGCAATCAAAAGTATTAGGTCTAATAATTGTCTTTCTAAAGTCAGGTAAACCTAGCTTTGCTAAACACCCGAACACTTTCAAGTAATTTTAGATTTCGTGCAAAACCTTTCCATAATCCAGGAGGGGAGGGCAGGGGGTGGTGTTAAACCTATTTAGAATGTAACAAGTAGAGAGGATAGCTTCCCCCACATTTGATTAGACATATCAGAACTTAATAACACAGCATTCATCATATTCTTAAGAGTTGTATTTTTTGTTTCAACTATGCCATTTTGTTGGGGCATATAAGGGACACTTTATTCATATATATTGCCATTTTTTCTCATAATAATATCTAAGAGTGGTAGAGCTACACTCACCACCCTTATCTGACCTAGGCCTTTTTATTTTCCTATCTAATTGATTTTTAAGTTCTGCCTTATATTTTAAGAACATGTCTTCAACCTCATCTTTAGAACTTAAATGGTAAATTTTGATGTATCTAGAAAAGTCATCAATAAAAGACACGTAATAATGTTTGCCTCCTTTACTAACAGTGTTCTTAAAATCTATCAAATCTCTATGAATTAATTCAAAAAGCTTAATGCTTTTCTATGCAACAGAATTAGAGGGGTTCTCGCAAACTTAGCTTCCACACAAACATAGCATTTAAAAAATTGTCAACATTTGTAGCATTTATCAGATGCATATTTCTAAGTCTCTTAGTTGATGCAAAATTCACATGGCCTAGTCTATCATGCTACAAACAGAGGCGCATCTACTCTTACACTATGGGGTGCATGGACCCTCTTTTATTTTAGAAAACTATTATTAAGGGTATAATATTTTACATTGGACCCTCTTTAAATTTGTAATGGACCCTCTTTTTTTTAAAAAAATTATTACTAAATAAATATTATTTTACATTGAACTCCTATTAAATTTTTAGTAAACCCATATATTTTATATTGAACCCTCTTTAAATTTTTATTAAACCCCAATATTTTTGGAAAATTATTATTAAGAGTATATTATGTTACATTTGACCCTTTAAATTTTTAATAGACCTCCTTTTTTGAAAAATTATTACTAAGAATATATATTATGTTACATTAGACAACCTTTAAATTTTCAATAACTCTCTTTAGTTTCCTTCCCCTGTTACTTGATGGACCCCTCTTTGTAAAAATCTTGGATCCACCATTAGCCATAAATTAACATATTCAACAGTATAAGCAGAAGCAATAAATGAGTTTTCATTAAAACCAACAGTGACAATTTTTAATACAAACAAACCATCAACTAAATTTCCTTATAAAATCCCTATTTTTGGTAATTAAAACTTTTTCAGCCTAAAAAATAAGCTTAAGTCTGACCTTATTAAGTAAACTACTAGAAATCATATTTCTACACAGAAAATAAACATATAAAGCATCATACAAAGCTAATGTTTTTTCAAAAGTGAGTTTTAGCAAAATGTTTCCTTTACCGAGCACTCTAGTAGTTGTGGAGTTTCACATGAAGATGCAGCCTTAATCAGTAGCTTCTTCAAGACTGAGGAAAAGCTCATTGTAGGCGCACAGATGCCTTGAAGCTCCAGTGTCAAGTATTCAGTCAGTTTTTTTGTCTACCAGATTTTCCTCCACGACTATAGCAGTAATGATTTCCTAATTTTCAACAAGGTTTATATGTGGTATAGGTTGTCCAACATGTTTTTGTCTTTGATTTTGCTTGCTTTGTGGTTGGAAGTACCGATATGCCTTTTCCCCTTGTTTTTCACTGACATAACATGTGACTTGCTTTTTTTAGATTTTGCTATCACCTTTAGCATGGAACTTTGATTTCTAGTGTGTTATTTTCTGGACCTTTTTTCCTTTTCCTTTAAACTTGTCTTTGTTAGGTGCACCAATATATTCAACTAGGTTAACTTTAATAGAAAGAGTAAGAAGCTTGTCTTTCAGTCAATTTTCCTTATTGATCTTCATATGAGTGATAAGATCTTGAAGTGACAAGTCTTTATTTTTCGTACTTTAGGTAAAATCTGTAGTCATTCCATGACAGTAGGAATTCCTCAAGAAGGATATTCTCTTGCAGAACCTCACACATTTTCATCCCTTCATTCAACACATCAACAACTAGGTTCTCAGAGTCATGGACATGATACATGATAGGTTCATCATCTACCAGCTAGAACTGCAACTATTTTCCCTCTACATACTTCTTTTTACCAGCGTTATCAACACCTTACCTTTTCTCTAGAATTTCCCAAATGACCTTAGTAGACTTTTAATTGACCAATGGATTGAACATGATATTGTTCATGTGATTCAGCTGGTGTCCTTTGATGAATTTCTCATGTTTGGTTTGAGTATCTTCAATAGATTTTGAAGAGGGAGAAGCTTGGGTAACAACAACAGAGGCAAGTGTCATAGGACTGGCTGGAGCAGTAATGTTGTTGTCAGAGTTGGGAAGGTCATTGAACAACACATAATCAACCTCCAAAGAAGATCAACTTTTTTTTAGACCAACGATTATAGTTGTTCCCATCAAGAGGCTCAAGCTTAGTCAAGTTTGGAAGAGCTTGTTCATAGGGACTGATATGGTGAATCTCTACTAAATGCAAAAGATTCAATTTCAAACTGTTAGAAAAATAATAAAGGATAAACAATAGAGAAAATAAATCAAACAGAATGCATGGTTGTCCTGTGGACAAGCCATTGCCTTAAAAGTGATTTCAGTATGTCGGAGGTGCAAAATACAGAATGAGATCGCTCCCCAAGGTTAACACAATGAGTCTCCAAACACATGCACTTGTGTCTGAAGACTTGGAAAGTCATAAAACATATGCCTAGAAAGATTTTAAAAGAAAGAAGAGAGAGGAGTAGTGTTTTTTTTGTGACTGAAATCTCTTGCTAAGTTATCTATTTATACACAAAATATTCAACTGATTATGAAGACATGATCCAATAATCAATGAACAAAAAAGGCAAGTTGTTTGAATTTATTTTGGAGACATGACCCAAAAGTCATGAATTTATTTTTTTAACAAATTAAAACAAATTAGACAAGAAGATGAAATCAAGGAAATTATTCTATAATAACTTCTTTCAAATATGGAAACTAGATGATAGAAAAATAATGTTTTTTCCCACTTGTGCCTGGATAGGCGAGCGGTGTCATGCAAGCATATGTGGTGTTAGACTATGTCTTTCTGTCTAAAAAAGTCCCAACCTATTACTTCAAGCTAAGGATTTTACTGTTTTAATATATAAACCAAAAAACAATGTTATCTTTTACCAATGTGAGATAAAGAGTAAAATATGTTTTGAAAACAAAGAGGAGATAAAACTTATTTTTGAAAACTTTTGAAAGACAAATAATGATGCAACAAATAATAATATTTTTTTTTTGTACTGAAGGAAGTTTCTCATGGCATCAGACTTAAGAAATGACAAAGGAATATAAAATTGAAATCATTGAAGAATAGCTTTCTATTATAGTAGATCATATTAAAGGAAGACAATCGGGAAATCTGGTTCTCGCATGTCATAAAAAATGTTAGCTGGATTTTTTTCCCCTCCCAACCACACATGCCCAATTTTATACAAAGGGATCGAGTACTACTCTTGTCCCCATGTCCACTAAGCAAGGTACTAATTAGGCTAAGCCCATACAAGACCTAATTTTTGAATGACTCGATGAACCGACATCAAACAGAGGAATTCAATTTTGGTTTTCTTTTAATCAATAACAAGATAAGAGTATCCCTTTCAAAAAAAACCTAAAGACCCCTTCCAGATGTCTAAGTAAGGGCGTAATAGTTGCTTTACTCTAGCCTGACTTGCTGTTTTCAAAGGTCTCACTCTCGCGCCTTTCTTGTTCCTGTTCATCTATACAGGACGAGGCATTCCTTCTTCAGTAAAGTATGCAGGGCCAATAAGAAGGGTGAACAAGCTCAAGAGCTACTCTAAATTCAGGAAAGGCTCCCCAGAGGCAACGACTTACACAACTGACTTTGATGTTGAAGCAGCACATACCATTATAGTTATAAGAATATTATGTTTATTTGGCAGAGAATATGGTCCCATGAGTTTCCTTCCTTCCTTCCTTCCCGCCCAATATGAGTAACATTCCATGGGAAAGGGCTTCATAGAATAGATAGGTTGATTTCTTTCTTTAACTGAGTCACCACCCGTCAAATTTTTTAAAAGGCTCACACATAAACCTTTAGAGAAATTGGGTTTGGGAGTCGTAAATGTATGAAAAAAATTGTTAGGCACTCTGGACACTAATTTTTAAAATATAATTTTATCTCAAAATATTTTTTTATTTTAAATTTAGTGGAAATGATATTACATAATCAAATGAAAATGCAAAAGGCCATGTTGTCAATTTATTAGTTAATTGAATCAAATATAAATTAAATTGAGAAATGAATTGAAATTTTAATTTAGATATAATTTGATTATTTAAAATTATGAATTTATGATTATTAAGAAATAAAGATAAATAGTTAAAAAAAACTAATTAATATAAGATGAATAATTTTTTTTACTAATCATAAAACAATAATACAAATATTAGTCTATTTATTCAGTTACAATAAAAAAAAATACAAAATATAAGAGCATAAAAACTAATGGATCTGACCTTGAATTTGATTCTTATTTCCGATCTCGTAGCTTTGATTTTGTACCTGTAAGTAGAATATGACTTGGAGCAGCAAATTGGATAAAATGAAAAAAAAAAAAAAAAGAGAAATTAAATAAGATAAAATAAATAATAATTATAAATATATTTAATAAATTAAAAAAGAAAAATATTTTGTAACATTAAAATGAAACAAATATAAAATATATAAGTGCTTTCTGAAAAAATTAGTTTTTTCCTAAAAGTTAAAATTATGATATATATTTTTTTCGCAAATTCAATTATTTTTTCTTAATTCCTCTAAAATGGTAAAAAAAACTTAAATTTTATAAAATAAATAATTTTGATAATAAATATTAAAATAATAAAAGTAATTTTATAAATTTATATATTCATAAATCTTATAAAAAATAATTTAATTTATGAAAAATATAAAAATATTATATTTATTAGATTGGGGTTCAATAAGAATCCTTTTAAAATAAGAACTAAGGGATCAATCTCAACTCTTGAATTTTATATTTTAAGAACTTGAAATAATAAAGAGCCTTTATATTTTTTACTTTTTAATAATAGTACTAGTACTTGAATCTTTTTTTTGTTTGTCAAATGACTGGTATCAGACTTAATTAATAACATCATCATAATAAATTGATGTCCTAGAAAAAAACTGGTTGAATTGAATTTTTTCCATTAATGATACATTCAATATACATCAATAATACTTTTCATCCTCCTAATAAATTGGTATAAAGATGAAACTTCTCAAAAAATAATTTTTAGATCTTGGACAAAAAAAGATTATCATTTTTTTTACTTATTTTTTACTTGTTAAATTGATAGCCAATCAAATCATTTCAAAGAAGCCAACTTTTGGCCATGTTAAAAGAATTCAAGTTTCTAGATTTTGCCAACAAAAATAAAAATAAAGATACTATAAGTTTTAACAATGTAATTAGCTGAAATAATTTTATTTATTAGTTATTTATTGATTATTTGAAATTCAGTGTGAGTAGTGTGCTGATAAACTGATTTGTGTGTGAGATATGTTTATTACTGTGTGTAGTGTGCTGATTTGTATGTGTGATGTGTTCATCACTGTGTGTATTTTAGAATTTACTGTGTGGTATATTGATAAGAAACCAAAAATTTGAAAAATATAATTAGCCATAATTTTATTAATTGGTATCTGAAATTCATTGTGTGTAATGTGCTGATAAGTTGATTTGTGCATGTGACATGTTCATTACTGTGTGTAGTCTGGAATTAACTATGTGTGATATCTTGATAAAAAAATTAGTTTAATAATAAAATTAGCTATAATTATAATTTTATCATCAATAAAATAACAAACAATTAAATTTGACAGTCTTAATTACTATAATTATAAAAATACAATTAATTTTTGGCAAGTCATCTAATTTTTTCACAATTTTTTTTAAATGTAAAAAAGACTTTATTTTTGTAATTAGGGTCAGATTTGGAGTTATTGTCAGAAATGAACTTGATGAGTAGATATAGATTTTAATTTGCAAAATACGATTTAATATCATAATTCGTTTGGGTGAAAGATTGAAATTGTGATATTTCGAAACATTCAACTTGGCTATGGTAGGCATGGAAGATTATTACAGACGAAAATCTCCTATGGTTGAGAGTTGTTAGAGCAGTATACTTCCCTGAAGGCAACTTCTGGACAACAAAGAAAGGGTAAAAACGTCCATGGAGTTGGAATGGTATTCTAGTCGTTAAACCATTATTGAAAGCAAGTGCAAGATTGCAAAGAAACAGTGGGCAAAACATTATGATCTGGGATCATCCTTGGATTCCAGACTTGAGCCAATTCAGAATAACGAGTCAACCTCCACAGGGAACCACTAGACTCTTAGTCAAGGACCTCATAACAGAAAATAGAGAATAGGACAGAGCAGCTATCCATTCACTCTTTAATGAGTAGGAGGCTGCTGCTAACTTAAAGGTTCCCATTGGATTGGAAGGGTGAATGGATAAATGGATTTACCACTGGAACATATGAGGAAAATAGACTGTGAAAGATGGATATAGGTGGCTGGTGAAGCAGGAGGAAGCAAGTTCAGAGATGCAGAGTCATAGCCCCAGTCCAGTCCAACAACAACCCTGGAAGTGGTTATGGAAGCAAAAGACTGTTCCAAAAATCATGATGCTTATGTGGAGAGCTCTCTCCAGTAATCTTGCTACACAAGAAAACCTTCACAAAAGGAAAATGAGTCCTACTCCCATATGCAAAATATGTAACACAGGACTTGAAGATGTCACTCATGTTCTGCTCAAATGTGATCATGCCAGAGCTATATGGCTAGGATCTCAATGGTCTTTCAAGTTCTGGAATGAAATAATTCCTCATTTAGGTAGTGGAGAAGAAATTTATGTGCACCTGTTGGGCGATATGGCTTCAGGGGACCAACTATGTATTTTGCAGCATAACAATGGATCCTATGAAAACTTTAACGATAACTAATTCTTTATTTAATGACTGCTGCAGAATTAATGAGCTCAACCATAATAAGATTTCTGTTGATCTAAGGAAGAACGATGATTGTTTGACTGCTCTAGGCAAAGTGTCAATTAAAGAAGGGGAATTTTGTGCTAATTCTGATGCAAGCTTCTTCAAGGAGTCTAGTAAATCATTTCATGCTGCTATCATCAGAGACTCATGAGAGAACTTTATCTATGGTGCAACTAAATTCTCTAAGTGCATATCAGCCCCAGCTGCAGAAGCAAAACATTAATTCTTGATATGGAGACAGTGGCATCAAAGGCCTGGAAAAAGTTACATTCAGATTGGACAGCAATGAGAAAGTTCTGGCTCTATTTTCTCACTCAGTCGATGTTTCATGGGACATTCAGCCCCTTCTTGATAGAACTAATATGTTAAAACAACGGTTTGTTTCATGTAATTTTTGTTGGATCAGGAGAAATCTTAATGATCATGTTAATTGGATCTGTAAACAGTTTGCTAAAGGCACACTGTGCATAAATTGCAGTTGTTCTGCAACATCTTATGTCTCAAGATTGTATTACTTCTTCTGAGTAATGAAATTTATCCTTTATTGGCTAAACATAAAAAAAAATACACATATATAATTTATAGGCACCACTTAAATCTTATTGGTAAAAATATAACAAAGCATCAATTCTCAAGCTGTACAAAGTAACGATTTAATGCACTTAATTCATATAATCTAAAGAAAATGGCATAAAGACAATATCATAAAAATTAGCAGATTTTATTTGCCCAGCCACCAATTCAATTATATAGGGTAAATTATAAATTTGCCTCTATTTATTTAATCAAATTGACATTTTTATCTTTTCTTTTTTTTTTGCCAAATCCTTATTTTGAACAATACTTATGCCCCTTTTGTATAGTTTTTGAAATTTTTTTAGAATTTTTTGTTAAATTTAACTTGATATTTCGGAACATTCCGTTAATTTAACCGTATATTCAGGAATATTTCTTAAAATTATATTGGAAGAATATAAGTATTAACGTTTTTCAGAGTTTGACAAATTAGATAAACAAAAGTGTTAATTGATCAAATCGTAAGAATAAATTTGTAATTTATCATATATAATTCATGAAAAGAACATAAAATGACAATCACACCATAAGAAAATATAATCGGTAATTCTTTATTCTGTGGCAGTCAACAATTGATAGTCATAATTTTAAGTTGAAGATGAGAGAAATAATTTCATAAACATCAATGGAGAAATTATGTGTTCAAAACTATACTCTCTCATATCACATGTTAATTTCTTATGGACAAATTCAATTAACTTTAAATCATGATTAAGAATTTTGAACAAAATAATTTTCACATTAAAACATATAATCACATACCAAAAAAAAAAAATTGATCACATACCAAAAAAAAAAAATTGATGTAGTTGTCATGATGCAAATTTTAGGATAGGATAAATCAATTTCTCTCTTATGACCCTTTTTAGTTTATAATGGCTATAGATGAAATAGTCAAACTTAAACATAAATCCCTAGTGAATAAAGAAAGAGAACTTATAGGGGTTCAGTCAAATGGATCAATCGATGGAGTTGGGCCCGGATCCATCGAGAGGCCCAAAGACACAAATGAAGGCCTTTGAGAAGCGGATAGGGCTAGTCTGGACGAGTGAAGATCTCGGCTCGTCGGACCATCATGATTGCAAGAGTGATCCTGAGGGTCAAAACTGTGAGCTCTGGATATCCTGACTCCGCGAGGGACGTAGTCTAACACATAGGGACAAATCATTCTAACTTGGCAAGTACAACAGTACATGAGCACATCCTTGGCATAGCCCACATTTGTCAAAAGGTTGCCTCTCCTGAACATAGCCACATCAGAGTCTTGGCAGATGCAGACAAGAAAGGATATTCAAGGCGGTGAACCCATCATTATCTGCCACCTCACCCACAATATAATACCTTTTGATCCAAAGGTAACCTTGCTCCCCAAGGACTGGATACAACCATCCGATCATGAGCTCATCCGTACTGGGGGTCTCTATATAAGGCCCTTCATGCTTAGTTTACAGGTATGTTCAACCAACTTCATCTTCTTCCTTCTTTCTTCTTTCAAGCACCAATATTGAGAGACTCTCTGAAAATATATAGCTGACTTGACTGTCGGAATGAGTCTTCAGTGATTGCAGGCCTTGGAATTCAAGCCCATTTCTAAAAAATCCAAGTTGTCTTGATGACCTAGAGTTGTTGATTGGGTTGAGACTCACTTGGCACCGTTTGTGAGAAACATTTTTCTGTTCACCTGAGTTTTTAAGGCAGTTCTTCAATTTAAAAGCCTTTCTTTTTCAGAAACTATAGGCTACAAAAAACTCCTATTTGAGAAATGGGAGATAACATGAAAAAATACCTCGTTGATAACACCCAAATACCTCCTAGCAATATTGTTAGCACATCCCTAAATCCACCAAACCCAACTATTACAATCCTCTCACTAGATAATCTAACTCCAGCATAAATTTTACAAAGCTTCCTCACCTAAGTACCACCCCTAACGCAAACACAGGTTAGTGCGTAGGCCTCTAACCCAACCACCCTGACTAACTTACAAGCCGCATTACCCCAAGTAGTCTAGCTTTTCTCTACTCTACTGCAAGAGGGCCAAAGCCCTAGAAAATGCCCCACCATAAAACCTTAATCCCCTTGACCCAGGAGTTGTCAATGGTAGGAGAATGAAGAGGCGTCTAAACTTAAATGACAGAGGAGAGGGATAGGGAAGAGATGAGGGTAGGAGGGGGGAGTCTAGAGGAGGGAATAGGTTGAGATCTATCATTGGAGACATGATAGAGGAAAATGCTAAGGGAGACAGGGAAGAAAGGAGTCACAGGGGAAGAGAGGGAGAAGAAACTAGAAATATAGAAGGAGAACGTTGAGGGGGGAAATAGTGGAAGAAGTTAGAAGATAGAGGGATAGATTGGGTGTGAGAGGTAGGGATAGGAGGAGGAGTAGATCTGTAGAAAGAAGCACCAGAGGACCCTCCAGAAGAACTAGATCAGTGGTTGCATGTTCTTATCACGAGCAAAGAAAAAGTAACATGAGTGAGTCCTAGAGAGATCCCATAGAAGGAGAGACAGAGCGAATGATCAAGAGGAAATGAGCCAGAATAGGCCCTAAGAGTTGAGGAATGAAGTAAGGAAGATAATGGCTGAGGAAATATACCATGAGAAAGGGAGGATCTTGGGAGATCTGAACTTGGCATTAGCCTTGAAGTCCCCTTTTGTTTTGAATATTGTTAAGTACCGCATGTCAGATAAATTTAAAGCTCCAAACATCAAGAAATGTGATGGCTTCGCTGACCCCATAGCCCACCTGATGGATTATAAATGTGCGATAGAGATACACTATACGAGTGATGCCATCAAGTGTCGAGCGTTTAAAGGATCCCTAGAGGGGACAACCATAAAATGGTATGACAGATTGAAGCCTGGGATTATGGCTAATTTTAAGCTGCTGGTAGGAAGTTTTTAAGACATTTTGGGTCGAGTATATTCTAAGAAATGACTACCCAAGCCCTGGAACAACTTAAACAGTCTGAGGGAGAATCCTTGAGGGAATACCTAGCCAGGTTCAATAGAGAAGCTCTGAAGGTAACCCGACTAAACCAGTCCAGAGCAATGGAAGCCCTACAAAATGGCACTATCCATGATGGGTACTTCAAAGCACTTAGTGGAAAGGCTCCACAAACCCTAGAGGCGACTATGGCGTTGGCTCAAAAAAAACATCCGCCAAGATGAGGCTTATAAGATTAGTCAGTTGGCCAGCAGGGGGGCGAAGGAGATAGCCCCAGAACCTGAGAAAAAGACAAGAAAGAAGGAGACTACTGAAAAAGCAGAGACAGCTGGCACGACATAAAAAGCTAGAAGCAGAACCCAAAACACTCTGAACATCTCAAAACTGACCCCATTAACAGCAGCTCCAGAGGTGGTATTGGCCTCATTCCAAAACAAAAATATTTGGTAGAAGCCAAGGCCTTTGAGGGGAGATCCGGATAAGAGAGATAAGGCCAGATATTGCAAATTTTATGCCACTCATGGGCACAACACCAATGAGTGTAGAACACTAATGGAGGAGATAGAAAGGCTCATTAAATAGTGTCATCTAAAAGGCTTTATGAAGAAAGACCAAGTCTGCACAAGCAAGGTAGACAGGGGAAAAGGGGCCCTTGTTATCAACGATGGATCAGAGGGTAATGTGGCTTGTCTAATGGGCGGACCATCAGAAGTCACCATGAGTCATAAAAAGTTGAAAGCCTTATTCTAGAAGAAAGAAAAGCTAGAGTATGTGTTCTATAATGGAACTAAGAGACTTGAAGAAGAAGGTGAGTGGCAGTATAAGCAGAGAGCAAACCCAGTAGTCATAACTGCCATAATCAATAATTACAATGTGCATAGGGTGTTTGTGGACGACGGACGCTCTATAAACTTGTTGTCTGATGTAGCTTTTGCAAAAAGAGTGATGGGGGAATCAGATCTAGAAGATTTGGAGAATCCCATCTGCACCCTAGACCAGACTGTAATTCCAGTTGTGGGGACAGTCACAGTCCTGTTCACTTTGGGAAAAGCTCCTAAGGAAGTAACTTTGATGGCCACTTTTGTAGTGGTAAAGGTTCCAATGGGCTATAATGTGTTATTGGGAAGGCCTTTGCTGTACTGATGTAAATGTAGGAAGGAGAAGAGTCCAAGTTCCCCTGCCTAATGGAATAAACTTAGATATATTTAGGACTCCTCAAGAAGAATACATAGCAAAACCTGTCAAGAAAAAATGGACCATGATCCACATTGAAGCAGAAGAAGTGGGTATGGTTTAGGTAAGTGAGAAATAGATCCCTTAGAGGACTCAACCGGTGGAGGAGCTGGAAGAATTCCCAGTCGAAGAAGGCATGTCCCATAAATGTTTCTGACTCAATGCTATCCTTTTGGGGGGAAAGAAGGAGGAGGCCATGGCCTTTATATCTAAGAGCAAAGCAACATTCACCTGGGATTCAACAAAAATACCTGGCATCAAATAGGAGGTCATAACTCATAAGCTCCATGTAGATCCTTCATATAGCCCTGTCAAGCAGAAGAAGCAGTGTTTTGGGGCAGAAAGGCAAGCAGTTATAAATGAAGAAATGGATAAGAACTTGAAAAGCAGTCATTAGAGAAGTCCTTTACCTTAATTAGTTAGTCAATGTGGTCCTAATAAAGAAGTCTAATGGATCATATAGGATGTGTGTAGATTTTAAGGATCTCAATAAGGCATGCCAAAAAGATTCTTACCTTTTGCCCATGATAGATAAATTGGTAGATTCGACAATAGGATACTGGTATTTATCTTTCTTGGATGCCAATCAAGGGTATTACCCGATCCGGATGCACCAGATAATGAGGATAAAACTTCTTTCTTCACAAAGAAAGGGACTTACTGTTACACCTCCATGCCTTTTGGACTAAAGAATGGAGGGGCCATGTACCAGCAGTTGGTTAACAGAATCTTCAAAGAACAGTTGGGAAGAAATTTAGAGGCCTACGTGGATTACATGATCATCAAAAGCTAGACATTTGAGGAGCACATTCAAGACCTAGAATAAGAGTTTAGAGTAATGAATGAGTAAGGCTTGAAGTCAAACTCAGAAACATGTGCCTTCTTCATCTAGGGAGGCAAGTTCTTGGGCTATCAAGTAAGTGAAAGAGCGATCAAACCAAATTCGAATAAGGTGAAAGAATTCTTGGAAATGTCCCCACCAAAAAACTTAAAGGAAGTATAGAGGTTGAGAGGAAGGTTAGTGGCTTTGAACATGTTTATGTTAAAATTGGCTAAGAAATACCTGCCATTCTTCAAAGGGTTGAGCAAAAATGGAAGCTTTTAATGGACAGAGGAATGCCAAAGGGTGTTGGATGATATGTAGGCCTTCCTAGCATCGGATCATATCTTAAGCAGACCTCTCTATGGTGAAGAAGTACTAGTATACCTCTCAGCCTCTCCTTATGCTGTGAGCTCAATTCTACTCTGAGAAGAAGAAGGAAATTAGAAGCCAATCTATTACTTTAGTAAGATCCTTCAAGGGGCGGAGTTGAATTATAAAACTATTGAAAAAATTACATATGCTTTGATTTCTTCCTATAAGAAATTCAAGGTATATCTAGAGGCTTACCAAGGGGTAGTGATTACAAACCAAACACTAAAAAGGGTCCTACACAAGCTAGAAATATTTGGGAGAATGTTGAAGTGGTCTATAGAACTTGAAGCACATGAGCTCCAGTACAGCCCAAGGGTAGTAATTAAAGCCCAAGCACTAGCGGACTTCATCTTTGAGTACTACTTCCCTAACCAGGTCACTCAGGGAGGGGAATAAAAGAAGGAGAAAGGGATTGTGCAGCAGAAGGAAGGGACCACGTGGGACTTATATGTAGGTGGGGTAAAAGGTGTAGAAGGAAATAGGGCTGGCATAGTATTGAAGAATGAGAGTAGGGTCCTCTTGGAATATGCCTTGAGACTGGAGGTTGGAAATATAAATAATACTTTAGAATACGAGGCCTTGATACAAGAGTTGAGTCTAGCTGACCACCTCTGAACATAAACTTTGAATGTGTACATTGATTCCCAACTAATGGTGGGGCACATCAAGGGTAAGTACAATACGAAGGAGGGGGAAATAACCCTCTATTAGGAGAAGGTGAAGCAACTGGTGAAATGAATGAAAGAAAAGGGCATGAAAGTGGAATTCTTTAAAATCCCCAAGAGTGAAAACACAAGGGCTGACTGCCTCAGCAAATTGGCTGCTCAGCACCCAACAAGCCTACATAGGAGGGTATTTTTAGGACATCTAAATGTCCCTAGCATCAAAAGAGGAGAGTTGGTCATGGATATTGATGATGTGCCATGTTGGATAGATCTAATCCAAGTATACTTGGAGGAGGGAAGAGACTCGAACGACTCAGCAGAGGCTAAACAGTTAAAAAGAAGAAGTGTCTATTTCTCAATGCATCATGGGAAGTTATATAAGAGAGGATATTCTCTACCTTGGCTGAGATGCCTCATCCTAATAGAAGCAAAACAATTGTTGGGGAAAGTGCATAAGGGAGCCTGTGGAATGCACATTGGGGGAAAAGCCCTAATGGCTAAGGTGATCCAGCAAGGATACTGGTGGCCAATAATGAAATAATATGCCAAGAAGTTAGTCCAAAGATGCTAGTCCCATCAAAGGTTTGCAAAGATGGAAAGAGCCTCAGTAACGGAGTAAACCCCCATTTATATTGCCTGGCCTTTTGCTAAGTAGGGAATGGACATACTCGGACCATTTCCCATGTGTAGTGGAAAAAGAAAGTTCTCTTAGTGGTGGTGGAATATTTCTCCAAATGGGTCAAAGAGGAAGCCTTGGCAACAATATCAGCGAGAAATGTAATCTGGTTCTTATAGAGGAACATCATCTGTAGATTTGGGATTCCTTACCAATTCATAAGTTATAACAAGAAGCAGTTTGACAATATGAGGATGAGGGAATTTTTCTGTAGATTGAACATCAAACATCACTTCTCGTGTATATCCCATCCACAAACAAATGGGCAGGAAGAAGTGACAAACTAGACTCTCCTGCAAGGACTCAAGAGAAAACTAGAAGGGTATGACAGAAATTGGCCAGAGGAGCTCCACCATGTCTTATGGGCCTATCAAACTACTCCAAGGGAACCTATAGGGGAGACTCCTTTCAACTTTATGTATGGTACAAAGGCAGTAATCCCTATGGACATTGGATTCCAAACGGAAGAATCAACTACTGTGAAGAGGCTGTCAATGATACTCTAAGGAGAATCGATCTATATCTGATAGAGGAGTTGAGGGATCAAAACCTCATGAGATAAATGAATTACAAGAATAGAGCTGCTTCATACTTCAATAAGAAAGTCGAGTTCAGGATATTTGAAGAAGGAGATTTTCTGATGAGAAGCTTGGAAGCCACTGGAAAGAGAGAAGGCGCTAAAAAATTTCCACCTAATTGGGAAGGTTCATTTAAAATAGCTGAGGTCATCGGACCAGCAACATACAAGCTTGTAACAATGAATTATGAGAATATCTCCCATACCTAGAATGTCTAGAACCTTAAATTGTATTACAAGTAACTAAAAATTAATGATAATAGTGCCTATTTCTATCTTAAAAATTGCCTTTCTTATAGTCATGAACAAAATCCTGACCAAGGCAAGGTCCTTCCCTAAGGAGGAAGGTAAAATCCTTGCTAAGACAAGGCCATTCCCCTAGGAGGAAGGTAAAAATCCTTGCTAAGGAAATGTCCTTTCCTAAGGAGTAAGGTAAAATTCTTACTGAGGAAAGGTTCTTCCCCAATGAGGAAGATAAAAATCCCTGCTAAGGCAAGGTCATTCCCCAAGGAGGAAGGTAAAATCCTTACTAAGGCAGGGTCCTTCCCTAAGAAGGAAGGAAAAAATCCTTGTTAAGGCAAGGTCCGTCCCCAAGGAGGAAGGTAAAATCCTTGCTAAGATAGGGTCCTTCCCCAAGGAGGAAAGAAAAATCCTTGCTAAGATAAGGTCCTTCCCTAAGGAGGAAGGTAAAATCCTTGTTAAGGCAAAACCCTTCCCCAAAGAAGAAGACAAGATCCTTGTTGAAGTAAGCCCCTTCCCCAAAGAGGAAGGGAGAATCCATAACTAAAATAAGAACTTTTTCCAAGAAAGGTAGGCCTCCTGCTAAAGCTGGACCCTTTCAAATGGAGTTGATAAACAATGAAATAAGAAATAAGCAAGTATCGATCATCACATGATACAAATGAAAAAATGAGTTTCATTCATAAAAAATTGAAATTTTTACAAGTGTTAGGAATACGTAAAATATACAGATGGAAAGCCTAATCTGCGAGGATTACAACAGTTGAGGAGTTCACTTCTTCCTCCTGAACCTCCTCCTCAAAATTCCTAAGGTATGATGTGCAGTCAGATGGGAAGGGAGGATCTTCCTTAGTCCCATGAAGGCTAGTCGGAGTGAGATTCAGGGTCTCTACATAATGGCTTAAGGGAGGAACCTACTAGCCATCTCCAGGTTCCCCTTGCATTAGAGGAAAATCATCAGTAATGTTGGCATGAACATCTTGAATCTCCAATAGGGCCAAATTATACCCTCTGGCTAAGGCCTTGGCATGGTGCACACAATTCAACTTCTGGAAGTGGTTAGACTGGAGATAGGTTTCTAACATACTTAGCCTATCTAACTCTAAAGCTTTAGACCAGGAAGTGGTGAAGTCCAAGGTCTGCTTCACTTGGGCATACTCCTTTAGAGGCCTTTGTTTTCTCTCCTAAGTTCTATCTAGCTTTGCTTGCTTCTCATCCAGGGCGTCCCTCTCTACCTATAAAGCATCCTCCAGTTGCTTGTTAGAACTAGTTAGTGTCTACACTTTCCCTTTCAGACGACCATCCTCCTCTTTAGCTGCTCATTCTTCCTCCTTGGCCAGTCGAAGGTCCTCCAAGGATTTGTCCACCCTCTTATGCTCCTCCACCCAGGATCGATGGTACTCCTCAGCTTGGGCCAAAGCCTCCTTTGCCTCCTCACAGGCTGCTTGGAGATCAAATTGTGACTGTCCCCATTGTTCAATAGCCTCCTGTAAGAAAAAGAGCCATTTAAGTAAAAAATTATACAATAAAAAGATACAAGAATTGTCAAAAGGCTAAAGAGAATGACATGATGCTTACACTTATCCTAAAGCCTAGAGACATGAAAGGTGGTGGAACTTCCCAACTCTAGTTGCTTAAAGAAAGAGTCCAGGAGGAGGGGGAAGGCATAGAGACGGGAGGAATGACCCCCTCGCTTTAATATGGCACCAAGGTTGTAGAATTAGCAATGACAAGAGTGTCGATGGTAGAAACTAAAACCTCCTGAGTCTCCTGGGAAACTTGTGCATTTGGTTGGATAGGGGCTACTGGATTGAGATCCTGCTCTGAGTTGAGAGGACCAAGACCTTCAAAAATTTTAGTTTTCATCTGAGTTTCTTACGCTTCCACTACAACAGGATCTGCTGGAGAGACTACTTCAGTATGAACAGCCGAAGGAGGAGTCTGGGTGTCAGGAGGACTAAGGGAAGATTTGTTTATTATAGCCTCTAAAGGATTGAGCCTTACCATAACCTTCTGAAATTTAGCCAAAGAAGGTAACAGACGAAACACCTTCTTAATAGTAGGATGAATGATGAGAGTTAGAGGAGGCCTAGAAGGTATGACTAGCACTCCACTATAAGCACCTTTATCGGAAGTTTTCGGAGCAACGATAGACAGGGCATCCAGAACACTGGGGGGAGGGGTAGTTGTCAAAATCTTGGACTGGGGGACAGCCGGAGGTTGAGAAGAATGGGGAGGAATTAATGAACTTAGCTGAATGGGAGGAGGCAACTCCATCTCCTCTTCTAATTTGATCCCCTTTGAAAATAAAAAGGAGCAAATCAATAAGAAAACAATAATAAGAAAAAAAAAGATAAAGTAAAAATAAAATCGCTATCATTAATATACCATCACTATCATGAGGTAACTTATAACTTGTGAGCCTCTTAGTCCTACGGATTATAAAACAAGGATAAGGTCATGAGACATACCATTTCATCCTTCTGAATATGTGATATATCACTTGTAAAGGTTTAGGGGATTGTATGTTAGAAGATGGCCTAGAAGGGGGAGTGTTAAATTTGAAGGCTTCCCTCTCGGGTCCCTCACTCTCAGAATCTGAACTAGAGGAAGAAGGCTCACTTAAAGGAACTTCCACAAAGTGGAATTGCCTAATAACTAGATCTTGCCTTATCTTATGATAGAAAGAAAGTTTTTTGGGTTTCATTAGGGGAGGCAAATCTGGTACTAGGGTGGATCTTCCAGCTCCGACAGGAGTAGCAAAAGGTGAATGAGGAACAATAGGCTCGGTGGGGGGCACATCAAAAGAAAAAGGGGTAGAAGAAGTGAGAGTCTCACCTGAAGGCCTCTTAGGCTCTGTTCCTTGAGGGGACCTTCGAACCGAGGCCTCCTGATAGGTCCGGATGAGGCCTACAGCCTTGGTGACATTAACCTCCTCCTCTAAGTAGAGAACTACACCCTCTCGAAAAGGCGCTACGGAGTGCCAAAAATGGTCCTTGTTAAGGGAGGTTTGCTCTAAAAACTCTATGGTCCTCAAATAGCCATCCTGAAGGATCTCATACTCCCTAATAAGCTCATCAAACCTAAGGTTTACCTGCTCGTCTATGGTGTCATATCTACGGGCCCCCCTCAAACCCAAAAGATAAATTAAATATGGTATAGTCTAAATTGGTTGAGGACAGTCCAGGTTTGGCACTTATAGGCATCTCAGCTTGGGAAGCCTTGAAAGGTAGTTTCTTATGCTAAGTAGTTAGAGGAGGTGCATGTCTGGTGGGCTAACCGGTCGAAACAAATTCTTTGGCATTGGTTGCTGCTTCTGCCATGGTTGTTGGAACCGGGGGAGAAGGGACCTTTAGTGCTTGTATCCTCACCTATTAAATGAAGAAATAATCTTCCTTCTTTCCCTTCCTCGAAGCTGTAAAGGGAATAGTACAGGGCCCTATCAGGATGGTGATAGGTGAGCGACTTCTTCACCTCCCCTCTTGTCCGGAGCTGTAGTTCCCTAGTAGAAAAGACCTGGATAGGGATGGGTATATCAGTGAGGATATGAGGATGTCACAAAAAGGTAGGTATTCTATCTGCCAAGTCCTTGCCCCAATCTGATACATCGTCCATAGAAACTACAGGTGGAGGGAGAAATGAAAGTCAGTAATGAAATAGCTCAAGTGAAAAAGAAGCAGGTCAGGCAGAGGAGTTAACTTGCCTGATAAAGATTGCAGAGTCCTAACTGGAAAAGGAGAACTATCTAGTCTATGTAAGAAGCTACTATCCAGCAGCCTTAACTGGTCATATTGTGCCTTCCCCTTAAGCAAAGCCTTCAATCATAGGTAGTGGTTCTCCACCTGTTCATTGGGCCCCTCCAAGTCAGTGGGTCAGTCAGGAGTGTTTAATTATGTTCCTTTTTTAGGGTGCTGGAGGGCCCCATTAAACCTAAAGCCAACCTCTAGGTGCCTACCTTCAGGGATAAAGTTGATTAAGGAAAAGGCTTCCTTCTAGGGCTTCATTTTGTCTAGCTTTCCTGAGAATAACCCTTTCTTATTTTGCCGGATAGACATGTATAAATCCGTTATTGGTAGGATCCTGAAGAACATCTGGAACATGCTTGCCCTGACATCTAGACATCCCAAAGCATAATAGAGCACCTCGAAGTAATGCATATCCCAAATAGTATTGGGAGTCACCATTTATGGATTAAATTTGAATCTTTGGAAGTAATCCACAAAGAAGGGGCAGGGAGGAAACAGCGGCCCCATTCCTAAACTACTATAGGAACACAATGTAGTGTCCATTGTCTTTGGGTAACTCATTTCTCCCAATGGTTGTATACACTCTATGGTCCGCTGGGGGCATCGCGAGGGCGAAAGGAGGTTGATGGAGAGTGTTCGTATGATTAGTCTTAAAAAAGGCCTAGTCATCTATTTGTAAATGAGAAATGTCCTACCAATAGCTGCGTGAAAGCTCCAGATAATCCTCATCATTCTTGAAGGAATCTCTGGAAGGGGGAGCCCTTCTGATTTTCTAGGTGGGTTCTAATTCCACCACCTTAACTTCCCAAGACTCAGTAGCAGCAACTTCCACATCCCTACTCCTCTTTTTAGAAGCAGCCTTTGAAGAGTGAATATGGAGTTGCGCAGCGAAAGCAAAAAAAAAACAAAATTTAAGCACTGTCTAGCAGCATTGCCAGATAGAATTATGCTGAACAGCAGCACCAGCAGCACTGTCTTGCGCTTTATTTATTTTTTGCAAAAATCCGATGTTACTCGATTTTTTGTTTTCAAAACTTTTATGAAATATTTACCATGCTAAAACACTTTTGATATAGTTGGGTTTAGATATTCATTAAACTCTTTAACAAATTACTAAACCCTAAGATGGACCCATATTTAACATTAAGGATCTTTCCAATTGCTGTAAAAAACACAATAGAAACAAAGAAGGGTTAGAACGTCTGAAATACCTCTTGCCCTCCTTCGTTAAGCTCCCCAAATGTTAAGCCTCTAGCTTGAGACATACCGAGCTTTTACTGAAAGCTTGTTCTCTAGCTCTTTTCAAGAAGTTTGAACCTTCTATCATTGGAATCACCCAAATGCTTGATTCTTACTTCTTCACTTAAGAACTTGAGACTTTGAGGATTGCTTTGGACTTGATGCTCCATCACGCTCCCTTCCCAAGGGTTATTGAAAACAAGTTTAAGATTGAAGAAGTATTCTTCAATCTAAACTTCCTCTCAAATTTTGGTGTGAATTTGAAGCTTTCTCTCTCTAAACTATTGGAGAAGAAGATGAATAGTGAATATAAAACTTATCATCTTGACTTGGCAAAAGATGACATACACTTCCATTTAAATATGCCCACACATCATCATTTAATCTCACCTAACATAAAGCAAGAT
>CAOJBK010559238.1:0-10109 GCA_948294925.1 Codiaeum variegatum | reverse complement strand
TTAGAATTTTCAAACTCTTTGAAAATCAAGTTCTATGTTAAAACTCTTTTAACATAGATGGTTTAGTCATTTATCAAACTCTTTGATAAATGTCTAAACCAAGGTTTGGACCTATAACTTCAACCAAGGATATTTCACCAATTTTTGTACAAAACACAAGTTAAACAAAGAAAGGTTTGAAGTAAAAACACTTCTCGCCCTCCTTTAAGCTCCTCAAGCGCGAAGCCTCTAGCTTAACACATACCTAGATTTTTCAAAAACTCGTTCTCTAATTCTTTTCAAGAAGCGTGAATCGTCTTTCTTTGGTTAGCTAAATGTTTGATTCTTGCTCCTTTACTTGAGATCTTGAGACTTGAGGATTGACTTTAGACTTAAAAGCTTCTCCACACTCCTTTCTCAAAGGTTAATTGAAGAAGAGTTTGTGTTTGAAGAACTCTTCTTCAAAATAAACTTTCTTTCTCAATTTAGTATGAATTTCAAGATTTTTCTCTCTAACTCTTAGAGAGTTTCTCTCTCTAACCCAAGGAAGAAGATGATGAATAGTTCATCATCTTTCTTCAATGTGTTTGAGTGTGTTAGAGTTAGGTAAAAAGATGACACACACACTACATATATATATTCCATATTTCTCTAACAACTTTTTCTTACATTAAGGAAACATGTTGGAAAAGATGGTTGCTTATTCTAGTTGATATTTGACTAGTCAATTAGTCAACTAGATTAAGCATATAATTAGTAGGAATCATCTTTAAACCTTAATTAATCACATCTAATGTGGATTAAGCTAACATCTCATGTTAAGCTTAATTATTTTATTTATTTATCCAAAGCCATTTCAATTAGACATGCCCATTTGTATCTCAAACAAACTATGACATAACTGAAATTAATCATTTTGTGAATTAAACATCAAGACATGCTAGCATCCTTGTAAATTTAATTACATGTTTAATTTGATCATCATTAACAATTAATTAAACTCTTTAATTAATCATTAATATGATTTATACAAGCTAATGGGAATTGCTATATGGTATGTGACGTACTAGGTTCATATCCTAATTAGCAATAGGATAGATAAAACTCTTTTCTTCCCACCAAGTGTGTAATCCTCATTATATTCTTAGCCCCGTAACTCGTGAGTGATGTCTAGCATAACATATTGTGACTACCCAATTCGAAATGAATGTTAGTGATTATATCATTGATATTACATGGACCACTAGATCATAATTACCATGCACTTGAATCCCTTTATTACGGATTCTCAATCTTAGCTAGGGTCATGGAATAGTTAAACCTTATGTGCCAGATCATATGACCTCTATCCGGTGTTAGTTCACGATAAATCGGTTCCTACTAGACACTCTTTCTAGTGAACCTAATCCACCCTGGCAAGGGATTTGCATATCAAGAACAATCATAAGTCATAGGATTCCTTCCTTGGTTACCCAAATTAATGATTCCTTTCTTGGTTAAACACTTATCCCAACATACCACCAATTATGGCGACCACATGCCATATACCAACACATGATTAACATCGGTATGTAAGCAGTAACAAATCATAGCCACCAATATGCCAAATAACATGTCACCTCAAGTCTAAGGATTGTATGCACAATCATAATCTAAATGATGCGATATTGACTAGTTGGTAACGACCCATGTATCCATCATCTAACGCAACTATTCAACTTACTCATCCAATGAATATGCTTATATGTTGTCACGACATCACATGTCTGTAGTATGAGACTAACTACCTCCATACCAATAGGTATCTCATACCTATCATGGATGACGATAGAGGTAATGGTCTTCCAAATTAATGGCATCCTTATCAATAATCTTATGACCATTTACTATCTTTAAAGTATCTGATAAAGGGCAATTTGGCACTCATATTCTCAAACTCTTTGAGAATAGATTCCTTTACATAATACTTAAGGGACATATATACGTTCGATACAAAGAATAATTTCATTTAAAGAACATATATACTAAAGTCAGTTAGGTTTGCTGTTTACATTCACATATTGAGTGTAAGCTCTAGGGCATACATTGCTAACAACTAAGCCTGGGTACGTTCATTGATTCCTGAGAGTCCAGAATTTAAAAAAAAATCATGAACATGACAGTATAAGGAAATGAAAGTAAAACAAAAATAAGTCCAAAATACGATTTTAACTCAAAGGGAGTCAATCAACCATGGGGTTATAGTAGGAGGTTCATTTACTCCTCTACAGCTTCTGCTCAAGGGGAGCTACAGAACCCAAAATTTTAGAATGTTTACAATAGAAAATGGTATTTCAAAGGTAAAATTTTGACGCCAATAATACAATTAAGAGTTTGTGAATATTCCATATCAGTGTGGTTATACATATGTGCATAGAACGTGTATTTTCTAACTAAAATCTTGAGCATATATTTTTAAGGGATAAATCCAAGCATAGGAGTTACTATTTCAAAAGTGTTTTCATAAATAACTAGTATTTTAATTATAAACCAAGATTTTGGAAATTTTCGTTATCAGCACAATTTTGAATTTCCAAACTCACATGATTCTATAATGATCAAAACTATGTTTTAAGTCTACCCAAATTAAAGAAAGTTTTGCGATTATCCCACATTAAATATTTACATGAGTATTTTCAAAGATTTTCTTCGAATGACCTTTGATTTTATTTTGGTAACTTTGATAAAACTTAATACTTCTCAATGCGTTATTTCATACAATTTTAAAATTAAAAAAAAATGAGGATGTTGAAAGAGGAGTTTGCTATAGTTTTGATTCACAAAGGCTTTCCGTAATCATATGAAAACATTCCAAGGTTATTTTAAAATGTGGTTGATTTAACTTTTCGTTATATATTTGAAAATGTTTACTTACCTCTTGCTAAAGTTTTTAAGAAATTTAGTTGAGTAAAGAAAAATTATAAATCCACTAGATTTCTCAAAATGATTACAAATATGATTTTAAAGGAAAACTTTTATAATAATAAAGATTTTCTCAAATAGTTAAGTAAAATAAAATAAATAGATCAAATAATGGTAATATGAAAGAAATTAATTCTTCCTTACAAGATAACTAAAGTATTTATATAGAAATCAAAATTTTTAATAGTTTTCCACAAGTGAAACATACTTTGCTACAAATCTAAACTATTATTCGCTAAAGAAATATATTCGTGATAACAAAATCAAAGAAGCCCCAAATCGAGCTAAAAGATAAAAAAATCTCATAAGAGCAACAAAAAAAAGGTTCCAAGGAAAATCGTATACTTATTGTCGTATAAAATCCTACAAAATGGACTTATTCTAACTCGTATCCCTAAAATAGGCTAAGGTTATATGGAAATAATTCAGATTTAAAGGAAGAAAAGGGGAAATATGAGATAAAAATTTCGAATCTCAAATAACTTGGGAATAGATAGCAACTTCCATAATGGATCGAAGAGTGGTCTACTAGACCAAGTTTAGTAATATTGAGAAAGAATATAATGTGTTCAAATAAGATCAAAGTGTGTGAAAATTTCAAAAAAAAAGTGTATGCTCAAGTGCGAATACACACATAAATATCCTGAAATAAGGAGGAAAAACATATGTTGAACTAAAGGGTATAATTACTCGAAGTTGTATTCAAACATCTAAAAAGGGTGAAATCCTGGTATATTAGAAAGTGGGTAATAATCCATTGAGCTAAAGTAAAATAACATGATTATGCCATTACAAAGATGATAAAATTGAAATACGAAAAGTAGAATTGTTACTTAACGTACATAATCATCATCTCTATGCATAGTGTTTATAGTAGCCTGCGAAAGAGGGATAGGGATCTTTTGCACTAGTTGGTTGGGTGGAATGCCAATACAATGAACTGATCCCTTACTGATTTTAATAAGGATATGTGATTTATGGTCGAATGAAGAAAAATAGTTTGAACCACCACCCCTAAAAGGAGGCTATGAAGTTAAGAAAGCTTAGAAATTTGATATATATGGAGCTAAGAAAGCTTGGAAAATGTAATGATTATGAATCAATGATTTTATGAATTTCACTTGATATTTCTCTAAAATGTTAAAAGCTTGAAATGCTTGGATGATGAGAAAAAAAGAAGAAAGAAAATGAACTTAAAGAAAACTTAATTATATGAAAATCGTTCACTTATTGTTATTATTATAATTATTATTATATTTTGGGAAAGAAAAGAAAAAGAAGAAAATGAAAAATAACCTAAGATCTAAATCTTGGATTACTAAAAAAGGGGCACATGGTGTACATACATAAGTATATCCATAAATCTAACGAATCAGAATTCTTTATTTACACGTGTAAAGAAATACAAAACCCTTAATAAGAGAGATTCTAGTTATCCCAAACAAATTCAAAAATATAAATGGAAGAAAGGATACTAGGAGTGGGCATAAAATATAAACTACAAATAATGCTTTGATAAATATACGATTCTAAACATGTGTAAAATAATAAGGAAGAAAGTTAATACCATAATATGAATAAAAATTTGTACTTATGTGTAAACTCTAAATTTGCATAATTAATAAGACATGATAATCAAAAGAAAGAACCCTATAAATGAGGAAATAAAGGAACAAATGTAATGCCTTGAAAGAAATAATATGACAACCTATTGGACCCAACAGAGAGGCTACCTTTTTGAAATCAGTGCACAAAAGTTCTTAGCATTTTAAATGATCTCTTTTTCTGGAAAGCATCCTATCAAATGATTCCCCAACACCCATCTTTCAATTTTATTTCTTGCGTTACACCTCACTAAGTCTTATACTCATTTGTTATTTGTATTTATATTTTTATGGGTGTCACTTTTCAAGGAACTACAGGTAGACAAAGACAAATTTAGCTAAATGACAGTACAAGTATCGGAGGATCATTAGAGATTGTGAGTATGTATTCGGATTAGAAATGCTCTTGGCTATATGATTGTCAGAATAAGATTCAATCTTGAATTATTGCCTCCATTAAATATATGTAATAAATGGAATTGTAATTATTTAAACAAACTAGATGACCGTATAGAGGTGAGTCCATTATGTGTGGGTAATGGATGCAATGTGTGTTTATAAACTGACAATTGTAAGTGATTAAGGGTTCTATGAGTTTTAGCTGTATTGTACATGTCCCAAGCTTTAGGACTGTCACATCTTGAGAAATCAGAATGTGATAATAACTCATTATAATCTTTCTTTATAAGTATTGACCACAAAAAATAGACAATTAAGTTTTATACATATTAAATTATTGATTGAATATGAGATTAACTATCTAGCTAACCTCCAAACCCATATTTCTTTAAGAAAATAATTTGAGCTAACTAATAAAAAATAGAGAATGACCTGATGGTTTAAGCTAAAAACTTTCGACTATATAGTTGCGAGTTCAAGATGCGCCTTCTTAATCTTTTGATATTTTTTTTTTTTTTACTTTTGGCCTAGGATTCTAACTCCTGATTCTTTGGATTTTCTCCACCAAGTTTCCTTGCATATAAGGATCATTCATTAGACTCAAAATCCTCAAAATTATAGTAGCTATAATGGAATAAACTTGAAAATTTACTTACCTTTTTAAGCTCTTTCTTGCACCATCAAGTTTAGAAGCTTGAATGGACAAATTTTTATCTAATTATTTTGGTATTTTGGCTAAGGATTATCAAGTTACCATTGATGAGCTTCAAGGTTCATCAATGGTGAAAGAAGAAAAAAAATGATGAAGAAGGTTTTAGAGAGAGCATATGTATAGCCAAAAGAATGAAGTGACGAAATGGTCTTTTAGACCATGTTTTTTTTGTTTTTCCAAAACAAAATGTACCATATTTCTTTTATTTATTTAGTTATTATTCTTATAACATTAATTTAATTAATTTTTTTAATCTTTTTACCTTTGTTACTTTTATATAAGATAACTTAATCTTAGTAAATTTTTACTTAAGTGGTAAATTTCACATGAATTCGTTAATATGTTGTAATGCACTTGGTTCTTGGTTTCTTGAACTTGAGGTTCATCTATCCTTCATAATGCATTTTGTGGGTCAATTTGTTCAATACTAATGTTCTTGGTAAGATTTAAATTGATATGCCATAATGGTGGTTATTTTGACTAATTTGCCAATAATGATGTTATTGGTTCAATTTAGTGTATATACTTATTTGTGTTTAAATTTATAATCCCTTTATACTTTGTTTACATTCACTAATAGCCCTTTTTCTTTGATCATATCTTTTGGCACTTTTGTTGAAGAGATTTCCTTTCCATGCCTCCTAGGGAATAATCTTTGCATTCTTAGGTTTTTAAGTGCTTTGTTTGTAGGTGTACATATGTGCTTATGCATAGGATTTTCTGATATTCATGCCTAAGTATCCTTGCTATTTTGACCTCAAAAACCTTGATCTCTAGTTGATAGTTGCTAAAACTGAGGATGCTATAGTTTTGTATTAAAAAAATCAATTTTAAGGGATTTCGGTCTAGGAGCACTCGTCTGAGTCCCTTAATCCATCCATCATCGAAAATGATTCAAGACTTACAGTTAATCAGAGCCTCAAATTCTAATTGTAAAGGGCAATTTCTTATATCATGTTAGAGAACCTTAAAATCATTTTTTTAATAAAAAAGTTTTAGGGAATCACAACTTTAATTTATTAAAGAAAAACTAAGAAAAATCTAAAATGACTCCAATGTACTAATTTATAAGAAAATTGGTGTAAAACCCAATAAATAGACACCAATCGATAAACAACTAAAGCTAGTTTGAGGATTATGTCGTTGGTGCTAAATAATCAAAGCTTGTCTCTCTTAAAAATGATTTCATCTTATATTGGCTCTACGATAACCATTATAAGATGCACTCATTAAAGAACATATGACATGTGTACATGAAATAAATCAATATTTATAAATGGTCATGATGCTTAAATGATGCTAATGATATGAATAGATTAATATATGAATAATATGAATACAAGTAATCATGATAAGTTAATGTAGAAAATGATTGCGTATGGTGAGACAGGTTTGATTTTCAAAATGAAACTCTAAAAATGTCTACATATCACATTTAAATGAGAATCAAATTCCTTATAATTTGTTCAATGGTTAAGAAAAGTTTAGTGTTTAAAGTATGACATGATCATTTTGGATTTATAGATTATTTCTTGACTTTGTGAGTGTGTTGCACAACCATTCTACCAGAATGGAGTTTTATTACATCGAATTTAGATACCTTAAAGGAGAGCTTTATTGATTTTTCTTAGGGGATGACTTTGATGTAAGATGAGATATAAATACAAATTTCACATGAATTTCTGAATGCAAGTAGACCTTCATTTAGAGGTAATTATAGAGCATAATCGATATACTAGTTAAAAATGATGTTTTGGCAAGTCAAATTAATTGTGCTTGGATTAATTTTGTATAATTAAGTTCATGAAAGGATCCCAATAGAGGCAACCATAAATTTAATTGCACTACTTAAATATGAAATATAAGACAATAATTTAAAAATTGCTTCTCTAAAATTAAAAGAAGTTGCTTTGAAATGGTAGGTTGATTGTCAAAAGACATATGACAAAATTCCATCATAGACAAAGATGAAAAATTATTAGCGGGTGAATTTTATCTTGGTTGTTATGTTTTGCATAAGAAAATCAATATTATAAGAAGATGGAGACATATAAATTCTATACGTTTTTTTAGAAAAAATTCTACTTATATAATTTATCAGGATTGTTACAATAAAACTCAACCATGAAGGATGAAACTTCTAGGTGTGAAGAAATTGAATTTAAGAGTTTGGATATTAGCCATGTTCAAGATAATTAACTTATGGACATTTGTAAAGTTAATGGCATTGAAGAATTTGAAGTCAAGGAGGGAGATATACAAACTCTACAAGTTGAAACAATCATTATGAAATAAGATAAGCATTATGCTTTATTGTCGTTGGAAACAAACCAAACCAAAGCTTTTTAAGTAGAGAGGTAGAGTTTCCTTACTATAACGCCTAAGCTTATTGATTTTGTAAAAAAAAAATAAATGATAATGATGCATAGATTAACTTATTAATTATGATAGGAAAAAGTGTGAATAAGCCATTAGATGTGAATAAAGTTCAGTGAATGTGTGAGAATTCTTGAAAGATTTATTTGTAGATGATGATGAATTGAAGATGAGAGATAGGTTGTTCAAATTGTTAGTCATGCTTTTTGGGTTAACAAATGCACCGAGCACGTTCTTGAGACTAATGAATCATGGGTTGTTATGTTGCATTAACTGAGGGGTGAAATAATGGGATTACATAAATTGAATATGCTTGTTCATAATTCAACAAATAAATCATCATTTTCTATTATTTATATGAAAGTTCCTAATGATGCTTTAGATTTGGTGAAGTTTCCCAAGGTTCCTAGTCTAAGTTTCACAGTTAAAAACTTAGCGAATCAAATTCACTCTATTAAAGAGAATGTCAAATTAAAACTTCAACAATCCAAGATGACGATTGATAAACATCAAAGACTCAAGATATTAAAGTATTTCAAGTACCTATTTATTTGGTATAAGAGATTTCATACTTAAATTATAAACTTGAGGTCGATTTTTCTTGAAGTGTAGGTGAATGACACAATATGCATTAACATCAAACAACCACTTGTCATAAGACCTACATGACCAGTTAAAGTTACAAGATCATGTAACACACATTCACACAACCATTAGATATGTCTTTCCCAGAGTTTCACTACAATTAGACCTTGCCAAAAATCAAACCTGCAAATTTTAAGCCCAAACAGCCATTAGAACTTTGTACATCCATTCCACACAGTTCGACAATGTAGGATTCAAATTACCATTTATGTATTTAATTAGGATTTCTTAATTAGTTAGATTATTTTTTAGTTGTTTTAATCACTAATTTACCTTTAAGTGCATTTGTTTATAAATAGCTTAGTTTGAGAATTATAATCAATCTTATCAATTCAATAATCAAACTCTAGTAATTTTATTACAATCTCTTTAAGATTGTTTTATATTTCGTAATTGAAAATTATTGAAAATTTTTTTGAGTGACAATCTTCACGCTTTACACGTTATGTCAACAAATATATGTACTTATAGAAGGTGTTATGTTGCATTATAATATTTCTATCGCTATAATTTTACGTTAACAATCTTATAGGACTAAATAGTTATTGAGAGTTATTTAAGATCATTTTTATATTATATATTTGTTTTTTTTTGTGATATTAATATCGTCCAAGTGGGATAATGTTACAGAATTTTAGTAGACTTTTTAATGTAAGACTAAATTAATTTAGGTGTTAATAATGTGTGCAATGAGGTTTTTGAATGGCGTCCGACAAAATGTTCGTTTGACATATACATATTAAATTATGTAGGGTTAATAACATAAAGGCAGAAACATCTATTTCAAATCAAAGAATTCACTAGAAACATCTATTTTAAATCAAAGAATTCACTAACTTTCAAATTTACTCCATACTAAAAAAAAAACTTTCAATTTAATTATCGAACTGCATTTTTTATTTCAAATCTACTACAAACCCTTTTAGCACATGAGAATAGCTTGAAATGACGTCGTTTGGGTGATGATATGGCAAAACAATAAGTTGACAGATAAGCTGCTCTCATGTGTCAAAAGGCTTTGGAATATATTTGAAATAAAAGGTGAAGTTAGATGATTAAATTGAAAAATTTTAGTATGGAGTTTCTTTGAAAGTTAGTGAATTCTCTGGGTTAAAATAGATGTTTTTACCAAACATAAAAAGTCATGAATTATAGTTAAAATTGCATATATATATATATATATACACTACAAAAAAAAAATTTTTACTGACGCAATTTTTGGCGTCAGTACTGACCCCTACTGAAGCAAAAAAAATTTTAATTAATTTACTGACGCCAATTACTGAAGCAATTTTTGGCGTCAGTAATTACTGACGCGAAAAATAATGTTACTGACACCCTACTGACGGAAAAAAAAATTAAATTAAAAAATTTTTTTACTGACGCAAAAATTAACGTTACTGACCCCCTAGTGACGCCAAAAAAAATTAATT
>CAOJBK010558727.1:0-11671 GCA_948294925.1 Codiaeum variegatum | reverse complement strand
CAGTTCACCCAACTAGAACTTCAGTTGTGCATGGATCCTTACATTACACTTGGCAACAGACTTACTCACGGTGTCGCCGATTAGCTTCCGCTTTATCTAAGCACTCCGTCGGCCTCGGTAGTACGGTAATTCTCATTTTTCTTTATCTGTTGTTTGGTTACCGAGAAAATCGAGGAAAAAGTAAATTACAGTTTTGTCGTTTTAATATACCAAAAATAAATGGAAAATTGAGCTCAGTATGCAAAAATAATTTCTTATTTTGAAATTGCAACCCAAATTTGGAAAATTGTATAACAATTTTAAAGATAGAATTATCTGAACTTGCTGTAAAATGTTATAACAAGAATTTGGGGAATTTTTTTTGCTAGTTGATATTACCAAAAATGTGTGGAAATTGAGCTCAAAATGCAAAAATGGATTTCCTATTTTAGAATTGCTACGCAAATTTGGAAAATTCTATAGCAATTTGTACCAATACAATCATATGAACTTGCTAAAGTACTAAAGAAAGAAATAAGGAAAATTAATTTGCTTGAAATATAGAAGTAGAAACTATTTGATATCACAAAAAATGAATAAAAGTAGCTCAATGTGTAAAAAGGATTTCCTAAGTTAAAATTGCAGCCCAGGTTTGGAAAATTCTATAGAAATTTCTTATTTAAAAGAAAGAGATAAAGAAACGAAGATAAAATGTTCTTGTGTGTAAAAATGCTTGAAGCAATATAAACAAATTCATGGTTGTGAAATTGAAGCCAAGGCACTTTGGGGGATTCCTGTTTATTAATCGTATTCCCTTGTAGTGTTTGAAAGTTTATTATTTTTTGTTGGCTGAAATTTTGAAATAATGTATTATTGCTACTGAAGAAATCTGTTAGTGTTGCTAAGGATTAGTGTTGCTAAGGATCTTTACTCTTCTAGCTAATCTTAAAATTAAAAGCATAAAATTTCTATAGACTTGTTTGGTACATTTGATGACAGATGATATGTGAAACTATCATATTTCCTCTTTCTCTATTCGATATATCGTGCTTCTTTAGATGAATTGCATTTGCATCATTACTTGTTGGCAACTTAGATTGGGTTTGGGCTATGAAGCATGGACACTTCTAAGGGGTTGATGTATGTCAGACATAGTGGGAATATAGACATGCCAAGGACATGTATGAGACACACCAAATATGCGTCCCCTCTTTTTTTATAAAATACAAGGACACTCCTTGGTAGGGTGAGCATTTGGTCGGTTCAGTTACCAAATAAACCGAAACTCGAAATTCCAATATTTTGACAAACCGAACCTAACCGAAATTTAATATGCACTATTTTCGGTTCGGGTTTAAACCAAAATTTTTTATATATAATTATATAATATTTTAATAAAAATATATATTTTATGCTCAAATATTTTTATTTATAGAATTGTTAAGACATTAAATATAAATTTAATACTAATATTAGTAATTTTTTTTAATAATTTTTAAAAAATTATAAATAATATTAATTTTATTATATAGTAATAAAATTTCGGTTTGGTTTAAACCAAAATTTTTTTCCTCAAACCGAACCGAAATAATTTCAGTTTTCAAAAATCGAACCGAACCGAACTGAAAAACTGAACAAACCGAACTGAATTGATAATTTCGGTTAGTTTGGTTCGGTTTTGCTCACCCCTAGTCCTTGCGTTAATTTTGAAAAAAAAACTGGAGTATTTTTTTAAAATAAACCTAAAAAAGTGAATTAAAATGTTAACAGAAAAAAAAAAGGAAAATAAAATAGTTTAAACATTAAATGCTCAAGTTTTTTGAATTAATGAACCATGAATACTATTAATATTTAGGTATCTTTAAAATTTTTCATTACAAAGTTACAATATCATGTAATTTGCCGTGTCCCTTTCGTACCCATGTCTCATTTTCTTATAAAATGTTGTTTCCCATACTCGTACTCATTCTTGTACCCATGTGTGTATCCGTGTCCATGCTTCATTGTGTTTGAGATTGCTGTTAGGGATTAAAAACCAATTTTAGATTTTCTTTTTTTGCTTTCTCTCAACTACTTCAGGGAAAAGTCTCAGTTTACCTTATTATCTGAAAAGTAGTCCCGAAAAAGTAATTTTGTGAAAAAATTATCAAAATTTTTTTTTTCCAAACTCAAACCCAAATGGGACCTTAATCTTATCTTTCTCCTTTATGCTTTCAGGTGGCAATAATTGCACCAAATGTCCCTGCTATGTATGAAGCACACTTTGGAGTTCCAATGGCTGGAGCTGTGATAAATTGTGTCAATATACATCTAAATGCATCAACTATTGCTTTCCTTCTTTGTCATTCAAAATCTGAAGTTGTAATGGTGGACCAAGAGTTTTTACCACTGGCAGAGAAAGCTTTGAAAATCTTGGCAGAAAGTGGAAGTTCTTATAAGCCTTCGCTGTTGATTGTCATAGCTGATAAAAGTTGTGATCCTAAGCCTTTGAAACATGCATTGGGAAGAGGAGCCATCGAATATGAGACATTCTTGGAAACTGGTGACCCTGACTTTGATTGGAAACCACCTGAGGATGAGTGGCAGAGCATTGCTCTGGGTTATACTTCTTGCACAACAGCCAGTCCCAAAGGTGTGGTGTTAAGCCACCGAGGAGCCTATCTAATGTCCTTGAGTAATCCTCTAAACTGGGGGATGAATGAAGGGGCTTGTGGACTCTACCGATGTTCCACTGCAATGGTTGGTGTTTCACTTGGGCACTTGCAGCACTTTGTGGGACAAGCATATGCCTTCGACAGGTGATTTATTGGTCTTGGTTATTGTTATATAATTAATTGATTATCTGGAAGATACTTTTCTGATTTTATAGAGCCATCATTTGCATGTTTCTGTTGATACTGATTTAACCATAGCTACATTTTGCTGCAACTATATCAATTGTATGGCTTGTGGTCTGCAAACAACCTTCTAGACTATATAGATAAAATAAGTTACGGATTATAAAAGTTTATTCAGCATACGATTGGTTTTTATAATTAACTTCAGCAATGGTTTGATTGGGGGAGGTAAGGTGGTCATCAAATGGACAACTTTGTCTTTGAAAAGGGAATGAGAGAACCATTTTGATGCATGGCAATCATTTACCTACATTGCATTTTATTGAGCTGCAATTCTGTCTCCCTGGATTCCACAGGTTACAGCCAAGGCCGTCTATTCAGCTATAGCAAAACAATGGTACTCAACACTATAGTGAATGCTCCTAAGGAGGAAACTATCCTTCCCCTACCTCGTGTTGTACATGTGATGACTGCTGGTGCTGCTCCAACCCCTTCTGTACTCTTTGCAATGACAGAAAAAGGTTTTCGGGTGATACATACTTACGGTCTCTCAGAAACTTATGGTCCCTCTACTGTGTGCACATGGAAGCCTGAGTGGGACTCAAAGCCTTCCATAATCCAAGCCCGCCTAAATGCACGCCAGGGTGTTCGGTACATCAGCTTGGAAGGCTTGGATGTCGTTGACCCTAAAACAATGAAACCTACCCCTGCAGATGGAACCACAATTGGTGAAATAGTGATGAGGGGCAATCTTGTGATGAAGGGCTACTTAAAGAATCCAAAAGCCAATGAGAAGCTTTTGCAAATGGGTGGTTTCATATCTGGCGATCTTGCCGTAAAGCATCCAGATAATTATATAGAAATCAAGGACAGATCAAAGGACATTATCATATCTGGAGGAGAAAACATAAGTAGCCTGGAGGTAGAAAACATGCTCTACACACATCCAGCAATATATGAAGTATCCATAGTAGCTAGGCCAGACGAGCAGTGGGGGAAGTCACCTTGTGCTTTTGTAACCTGAAATCAACATACCGGATGAACAAAGCTTAGCTGAAGACATAATAAAATTTTCACGGTCAAAGATGCCTGCTTTCTGGGTTCCAAAGTCTGTAATTTTCAGACCGTTACCAAAGACAGTAACTGGGAAGATTCAGAAGCATGTACTGAGAGCTAAGGCAAAAGAGATGGGAACTGTCAAGACAAGCAGATTGTAATTTAGAACCTGCAAGCAAAGGTTCTGCATTTTGTGCCTTTGTAGGCCTATTGGGCTGGATCTTGATAAGCCCAAAACAGTAACGATCCTAAGGCCCAAATCATAAGTGGAGGTGACCAGTTCTGAAGAATCCAGTTTGTCCAATTAACAACCTCATAAACTATAAAAACAGCAACAGAGACTTTTGTGATTAAAGCAAAGACAGAGACAGAGACAGCATGTTCTTGTAATAAAATGGCTTTAAACGACAAGAACAAGTTGCGTGAGACAAAGAAAGAAAGCAAATCAAATTAAATTCCAAATAAAAAAAAAATAAAATGGATAAAGCAATTAAGTTGCTTGGTTGGCAAAGGCTATCCAATAATAACGTATTCAGTTCAGTGATTGTATGATTATTTATTTATTTTTAAAAGATATTCAAGCAATCTCTATCTTATATATGAAACTGCATTATGGCTTTAAAGTTGCTTTTTTATCAATCCACATACTCTTGCTTGCTCTCATCCATTAATGTATATGGTTTTTTTGGTATTTACGTGTTTTCTTAAAATTCTTGTTTTAAAAAAAATCATATACATAAAGTTCGTTTTTGTGAAAGAAAATAAAAATTCATTAATAAATAGTTATACGACATTTACAATTAATATCAAATTTGATAAAATATAAATTTAAAATATCATAAATTAATCGTTTGAGAAAGCTAACTAGCGAATGAAAGTTGACGTTTAGGAACAGTTTTCATGTTGCTGTATTCTAAATAACAGTTTTCTCTAGAAAGATATTGTTAAATTCGTTACTTTTTTATGAACGGCTGGATTTGACATTATATGTATTTTCTAAGAAAAAAATTGTGAATTTTGATTTTGAAATCCTACTTTAGATATAGATAGACATGACAAAAAGTGATTATATTCATTTGTTCTTAAAGTAATCCACAAATTCTTGATAAAAATTGAAAATTTGTTACACCTAAGTTGATATAATATAATAAATTAGTTCAATATTTATAAATTTATCAATATTATAATATAATTTTAATTTTATGACATAATAAAAATCATAATTTGATTTGTAATTCCCATCATATTGAATATAATAAATATAAAATATTATTTAATAATATTATTCATAGTCATTACATACAAGCATTGGATATGTATTAATCGTATTATGGGAATGGATGTCGAGTGGCTGTGGGTCCTTTATGCTCATAATTCAGTTAGCCAAAATATGGGGGCTCTCTTGGCATATTTCAAACATGTCATAATAATAATAATAATAATAATAATAATAATAATAATAATAATATGTAACAGGTTCGAATACAACCCGGAAGAGGTTAGGCATATAGAGAAATTGTTTCAAGTATATTGATGAAAAAGCTGTACATGCTTATAAGTAGATACAGGGAAAGAAGTTGATAATTACAATAATTCTGGTAAATCTAAACTACCTAACTGTTATAACAGACCAACAGATCAGTAATTTAAATTATAAATTCATAATTTATGACTTATCCTTTAAACGGCCTTGCAAGATGGAGGATCCATCAGAGACTCCAATCTTGGATCGAAAATGGAGAAAGTCTCTACGACCAAGAGGCTTTGTGAGCATGTCGGCCAATTGATCTTTTGAGCTTAAATGACTAACATAAAGTGAGCCACTTGACATACGTTCCTGGACAAAGTGATAATCAATTGCTAAATGTTTCATGCGAGAATGGTATACTGGATTAGCACATACATATGTTGTCACAAAATAGTATAAGAGGTTGCTTAAGCTGAATACCTAGTTCACGAAGCAAATGTTGCACCCAAATTACCTCTGTTGCTGCATTTGCAAGAGCTTTATACTCGGCTTCAGTGGATAAACGAGACACTAAATTTTGGCATGCTGATTTTCAAGAGATAACATTCGAACCTAAATAGAGTAAGTAGGTTGTAGTTGAGCGACATATATCCTTTACACCACCCTAATCTGAATCAGAAAATGCAGTGAGAGTTAATGGAGAATTTTTGCTAAGAAACAGCCCATGATGAATTGGACCCTTTAAATACCGAAGAAACCTCTTGAGAGCTTGAAGTTGCAAATGTGTTGGAGCATGCATAAATTGAGACAATTTATTGACAGCAAAAGGTAATGGACAAATATTGAAGAGAGCCAACCAGACTTCTATAAAACTTCACTTCAACAGGTGGTGAACCATCAACAAGTGAATATGTTTCAGAAGAGCTGAGAGGTGTGGCTAATTCTTTTGCACCAACCATATTAAATCGAGCAAGCAGGTTTGCAATGTGCCTATGTTGAGAAAGAAAAATACCACTTAAAGTAGATATAACCTCAACACTAAGAAAATGATGTAAAGGATCCAAATCCTTGATAGAGAACTTGCTGCCCAATCTTTGAACAAACTGATTCAAAATATTGGTATTATTACCTGTGAGAACAATGTCATCAACATAAACCAAGAAATAAGCTTGAACACCATTATTATCATAAATAAACAAAGAAGCATCTATCAATGAATTTTGAAAACCATTAGCTAGTAAGAAATTCTTCAATTCAGTGTACCAAGCACGTGGGGCCTATTTGAGTCCATAAATTGCCTTTCAAAGCTTACAAATATGATTGGAAAATTCATAATTAATATACCCAAGTGGATGGTTCATATAGACATCCTGGTGAAGCGTTCCATGCAGAAACACATTATTGACATCCAGTTGTCTCAAAGGCCAATTATTTGACAAAGCAAGACTCGAGATAACTCTAATGGTAACTGGATTTGTAATACTACTGAATGTCTCAAAGTAATCACAACCAGGTTCTTGCAAAAATCCCCTCGCAACAAGACGAGCTTTGTATTTATCAATTGTACCATCTGGTTTCCTTTTGATTCGAAACACCCAATTACAACTGATGGGAACATGATCAGATTTGGGAACTAACTCCCAAGTTCCTTACTGTAAAAGGGCATTAAATTCAGCATCCATAACCTCCTTCCAAAGAGGATCCTTGAGCGCTTGATTGACAGTTGAAGGTTCAAGGGTGGAAGGTATGGGATGTTTGGTTATATGGTTGATATATTTATCATTGAAGTACTTGGGATTGGTTTTTTTGCCTGAGTCAGGTGAGTAGGAAAGAATGAGAGGCTAAATGCATGTTTGGAATAGTGGGTGTTGTGGGTATTGGTGAAAGGGTGGATGGTGAATTATTAGAAGGAGGTGCTATAGGAGAGGAATTAATATTGGAACTCGATTCCCTTGATGAAGAGGGCGGACTTGGAACACCAGTGGAGGGTGATAAGGAACTAATAGCAGTAGATAGGTGGTAGTTTGGTGACTCATGTTCTTGATTAGAACCTATAACATAAGCATCTCAAAACAAGTTATGAAAATCTTGAGATTTATTGTGAGCCTGACTAGGAAAAATATTTTCAACAAATTAGACATGATGGGATAGATACAAACGATGAGTTATAGGATCATAACACTTATAAGCTGATTGGGAAGTAGAGTAACAAAAAAAGATGCAAGGAATAGACCTAGATTGTAATTTTGATGTGGTGTATGGACAGAGCCAAGGATAACATAAACAACCAAAGGTTTTTAATTTCTTATAATTTGGGAACTGTTTAAACAACATTTCAAATGGAGTTTGAAAATTCAAAGTTGGTGTCGGCAGTCTATTGATTAAGTACATTGCGGTTTGAAATGCACAAGACCAATATGAAGCTGGAAGAGATGCAAAATGAAGTAATGTTAGTCCAGTTTCAATAACATGACGATGACTTCTTTCAACTATGCCATTATGTTCAAGTGTGTTTGGGGGTGAAGCGAAATGAGAAATTTCACACAAATTAAAAATTGGAATTAACTTTTGATACTCACCACCATTATCTGAAAATGCTGAAATTATTTTGGCCTAAAATTGGTTTTCCACTAGTCTTTTGAATTGAGGAAACAAAGTATACATGCCATATTTGTTTTCATAGGATAAAACCATATATACTTTGTATAGTGATCAACCAAAATCATATAATATTCATAACCATCAATAGACTTTTTGGTAGTTCCCAAACATCAGTATAACTAAGCTCTAATGGTTTGGTACTAATCAAAGAATTTTCAGAGAATGGTAATTTATGACTTATATTGATTAAACAAGAATTACAATGAAAACCAAAATTTGAAAAGGAACTAGAAACTAAACTGTTAGTGTTAAGAACAACACAAAAAATTTTATTTGATGGATGACCAAGTTTATGATGCCAATTAGACACAGAGCTCCTGGAGTTTTTCATTTTCTTCTTACAAATGATAGTTTCATATTTTTTTAGAGGGACAGAGGATGAAGCCAGGAGAGTCAAGGGTCTTCTTGTCTTATATGAGAGGGTTTCGGGATAAGCTGTCAATTATAGTAAGTCGGGGATTAGGTTTTCATCAAATGTTAGAATAGATAAATAAGTCCAATTGGAAAATATTTTGGAGGTGAGCAATAGATTGGATACGTCTAGGTATTTTGGTCTTCCTTCTCTTATTGGTAAATATAAGAGAGCTATTTTTGGGTATTTTAGAGTATAGGGTGTGGAAACATATCCATAGGTGGGAAACTAAGTTGTTGTCTTGAGCGGGTAAGAGTATTCTTATCAAGTCAATAGCTCAAGCCATATAAGAGAGCTATTTTTGGGTATTTTAGAGATAGGGTGTGGAAACATATCCATAGGTGGGAAACTAAGTTGTTGTCTTGAGCGGGTAAGAGTATTCTTATCAAGTCAATAGCTCAAGCCATTCCTAGCTACTGTATGAAGAAATTGAAAAAAATGTTCAATTTTTTTTTCTGGTGATCGGGTGGTGAGAAAGGGAAAGGGATTAAATGGGGTAGTTGGGCCAAACTTAGTAGATTAAAATGTGAGGGGAGTTTGGGGTTCAGAGAGTTAGAATCTTTTAATTTGGCCCTTTTGGGTAAGCAGGGTTGGCGTCTTTTGACTAGTCCAAACACTTTGGTTTCACAAATCTTCGAAGCCAAATATTTTTATGAGAGTGATTACCTTTCTTCATCTTTAGGGTCCAACCCTAGCTATGTTTGGAGAAGTGTATGGAATGCAAAAGAGGTGGTGAGGATGGGTTTGAGATGGAGAGTGGGGGATGGTAAGAGTATTCGGGTTTGGGGTGATCCATGGGTGAGAGAAAATGAAGAGTTTAGAGTGCAATCTCCTATTATTAATAGGTTAGGGAGCATGAGAGTTGAGGACATTTTGAGTGAAGATGGGGAAATATTGGAACACGAGCTTAATTTATGATCTTTTTAGTTCTACTAAAGCTCAAAAAATATGTGAAATTTCTATCTCTTTTCGGGTTCCACAAGATGAGTGGATTTGACACTACGAAATCTCAGGAAATTATTCAGTTGAAAATTTCATATTGAATGTATGTAACTGCTATCTTAATGAGACAATTTTGAGTGTTATCAAGAAATTAATTGTGTTTTAATTTCTGAAACTTCTAATCTATCCTTATGATTATATATTGGTGATTTCTTCCTCCATTTTGGAATCAATCAAGATCAACAACACATCAAAATCACAGAATTTTTTTACACTTGTTTTCCTCCAAAAATAATCTTTGTTTGAGTTCATACGCTGTAAAGTTTGACAGAATTTCTTACTATTGCTGAGCAAAGAAATCAATACTCGTTGTATCTTGGAAAATGGACACCGATCAAACCTACAACAATAATAGGTGGTGAATATATTTTAAGAAAACCGATTTTCAGGCCTCGAGTTTCCTTCCTGTTTATTTTACGTTTATAAATTTGTGTTGTTTCTAATTATTTTTCTGTTAATTAGAATTGGAGTTACTAACAATTCTTTTCTGCTGTTTGTCTAATATAATTGTTTATACTAACAATTATTTTCTGCAGTAATTTAATTTGTGAACAACCACTGAATTTGTTTCAGTTTTGTTGTTGTTCTCAAATTTATTTTTTTGTGTTCTTCTATTGTTGTCATTTCAATTTTCTGCAATTTTTTCAATTTTTTTACCGTTTAATATATTGGTAATATTAACAATTTCGTGTAAAATTTTGGAGGATTATAGTAATGAATTTGTTTCAATTGCTATACATATTTGCAACTGTAATTTTAATAATTTTACAGTTTGTCCTTCTATTGATTTTGTTTTGTAATAATTCTATTTAGAATTATTTAGATTATAATTTTTCAGTTGTCATTTCTAAACTATAATCTCATTGTAATTTATTTGTTATAATTTCTATAATATATTATTAATTACAAATTTTGATTTTCTAACTGTAATTTTTATAATTATAACTCTAATTTATATTAACGTATATAATTTTCATACATATTTTTATAGCTAATCCACATCAAAGATGTGTTTCATATGTTAAATTTGGGCTTACACTAAAATAATTAAATACTATTATGTATTCCATTTTCTAAAATATAATTAAAGATTTTTAAAGAAAAATAAATATATTTTCCCAATTTTAAATATTTTTCTTTTTAAATTTAGAAAATTTAAAAATTAAAAATTAAAAAAAATCACAAATTAATGTGGCAAATAAAAATTAATTGAGTTTTGATATTAAATTCAGACAGGTAAAATAACATGATGGCTTTGGTGAATTTGTCATGAAGTGTTTTCGTAGGAATTGTCACAAATCCTTTCGTTATTCAACAGTACACAAAAATTTTCAAAGATGGATATGGACATTCTCTTCATCAAATTTGCTTGTTATTATCTATTTTTCTCATTACAAAATTCTAATTTTATTCATATATTGTTTATACACATTAGTTCACAATTAATACCCATGTCCCTCGATTTTTTTTCCGCACTAAAGAATGGTCAAGGGTAGCTAAAAAAAGACTCATAGTCAAGAAACCAAAGGAAAGATCGAGTCAGTAACATAAATAGCTCAGATCGGTATTGAGATATGTCGAGCTATTGATATACCTTATCTAATATATGAAAAGGATATATTTCATGTGTGAAAATCTAAGAATTTACTTTTATTCTTTTCTATGCTTGAGCCATCATCAAACAAAGTCTAATTAAAGATTATGAAGATTTACAAGCCTAATTAGTCCAAGATGTCCAACACTCAAGCTCAAGCATGTGAAGTCTGTAGTTCTTTAAATTTCATAACATGGTATTGAAGCTTCTATTAGAGTCAGTTTGAGTTTCAGTGTGCGAGGAGTTCATTGGAAGCAAAAAATGATAATAATAATTATAAAAACATTAGATTAATCCTTTGAGAGCTAATGTCCCAAAACTTTAGATCTATCCTGGAAATTTTGAAACGAGACTAAAGACCAATCCTCTGAGAGCCAAATAATGTCTAAGGCTGGAGGCTAATCATCTGAAATCCAAAGAAAAAAATTAAAACAAGACTAAAAATTAGTGTTAGAGTTCAAAGAAAAAGATAAGTGTTAGTTGGACCTTCAAAAAGAAGTGAGTCCAAGTCTAATTGCACTTGAGGGGGAGTGTTGAAGATCAGAATCCCACATTAGTGGACGAAAGAAATAACAAAGGGAATATATATATATATATATATATATATATATATATATATATATATATATATATATATATATATATATATATATATATAATAG